>KV417496.1:44896-90127 GCA_001630335.1 Athelia psychrophila | reverse complement strand
TGATCAGCGCGAGCTCCTCGGAGGTCACCAGTCCTGCGCGTTGGTAGCCCTGGATGTCTCTCAGGCCCGGCAGGGAGATCGCGGGCACTGGGGGCTCACCTCCCAAGGAACGAGCTTTGCGCGGATTCGTGCCGAGTTCTCATCGAGATAGACATTCGATACCAGATTCACTGACATTGCGGACGACGGAGAGAAGGAGCCCAGGCGGCGAGATGCTGCTTTCCCAATACGGCAGCCCCTAGCGCACCCACTCCTCGGAAGCTGTGTCAATAATTTGCTTTCACCTTTGACGTGGACAGCGACCGCGACGCAGACGACCATGTTGCCCAGAAATATCCTGAGACACCAGCCGCGCAGATTCCTGGCAACACATGCGCCGACCACGCCGTCGCTGCAGACAGGTATCATCCTGACCCGCGCACCCATCCTGACGCGCACCCCGACCCGCCTCGAGCAGGCCTACTACACCTACCAGGCCCGCATCCACCGCGCGCTGCACAACCCCTTCCCCACCGAGCTCTGGTTCAAGCAGAACTCGCCGCTGGAGACGCGCTTCGTCAACGAGGAGCTCAAGCGCGAGCGCGCCGCGTTCGGGAAGCCGTTCGGCATGCCGAAGAAGGTGATAGACAAGGACGGGAACGAGGTGGAGAAGGACCCGGAGGAGGAGGATGCTGCGTTGCAGGACGAGGACGAAGAGAGCATGCTGCGGGTGCACACGGCGGACGTGGAAGGCGACCTCAAGAGTCTCGACCGGAAGGGCCAGAGGCACCTGTACCTCGTAATCAAGACGGCCGAGGACAAGTGGGCGTTCCCGCAGGGCGGTTTTGATGATGGCGAGCTGTTCGTTTGAGGTTAGTACTTGCTTTCTGCTCTCCTGTTGTCGTCCGCCGCTCAACATGTTATCTTTGTGCTTACCTACTGAGCTGCCGCGGGACTTGTCCAGATCTTAGCCGGTGTATCTTCGTTGGCTGTTTATTGACGCTTGTGTCGTGAGTCATAGCATATCGCTAAAGACGTTTTACTTTTTTTCATGACCACCCGACCACTACTCTCGTCCATCATCGACTGATATCCTTCATTTGGAATCATGACGCGTCTGAACGCGCAGCTCTCTGCTGGAACTGTTGTAGGCTGAACGATATGCTGCCGTGTATCGTAACTTACAGCCAAGGCGTCTTCGTAGTATTGGATATATGCCCTTCGCCATCCCATCCATACGTCTGTCAATTGCGTATCGTTCCCCAAGGAAGGCTCATCAGGCAACGTGAACAGAACTTGGATATGTGAGGTTGTCAGCGAGAGAGTCACTGCGAGGATGCCGACATTTGTGCAAGCAATGAGACTGTAGGTATCCAATGGCTGAGCGACGATCGATGAAACATTGTTTCCGGCAAGACGGTTTCCAGGCAGCAGAACGGAGTAGATAGGAGTGGAAACTGGGCCATGATACTGGTCCGAGACGGGGGCGGTTTTGAAAGGAGGGATGTCGTAAATTTGTATTTCTGTCCTGTAGAAACCGAGGAACCTGCCATTCGGGAGTATTTGGATGACAGCTAGCTATGCAATATCAGAGTCAGGGTATGTAAAATGCGGGTCACCATCGCACTCACAGGATCTTTAGACCGCATCACAGCTTTCCGATGCTCGAGCGGGTTCGTTTCTCCCCACGTATATATCTCGTGAAAACTTCCGCTGCGCATAGAGTCGATACTCCTGGCATAGTGCTGACCCCTGAGGCAGGCGGCCTGGCACCAGAATGGACTCGGGGTAGTGAAGGACGTGAGATGGATGGCTCGCAGTTCTGCGCCGGTTCCGCGCCCGTGCATCGTGACCTGCCAAAAATAAGTGCACCATGGAGGATGTTCACCATCCGCTTTGTATATATTAAGTAATCAAAGAATAAGTAATTTGAGCGGATAATAGACCGTACCTTGTTCAATACTAATGGCCATATTGAAGGTGAGCGTGGAGGTATCTGCCAAGACGTCTACCGATAAATTCGTTGTTAACTGTCCTAGAATGGGTGTTCCTGCATATTTGGGTATAATAAGTTTTCCAGTAGTGTTTGGGTTGTCCAAGTCGTAAGCGGTGACAGTGCCATCAGCACTCGATAGAAGCCACCGCCCTCCTTCTACGAGATGAAGGATGGCTGGACTTGTTTCCACATGGGGAATGGTGGTCATTGATGCTGGATGCTCCACCAGGGAGCCCTGTTCGACAGCAGATCTATTGAAGCCCGCCCCCACTTGCGGGGCCATGTTTGAGAGCAAGAACGTCTCGTCCATCGCGTCCTGGGAGGCCTTTGCATCCGCCGCAGGCACCCTGTATCCGCATAAAATTCAGCGCTCCCGACGCGAGGGGAGAAAACACCGATACGCACATGTGACCGCGATCGTAGCCGCTCCTGAAGTAATCCGACAGTTTCGCGCGGAATGCGACGGGCAGCTCCTCGTCTTCTCTGAAAGTCGACTTGCCTCTGTCCCCGCCATCGCCCGGTGATTTGCGCAGCGACGCGAGCGTGAGGTGTTCCGCCGTCTGGCGTACATTTTACAGGGTCAGCTAGCCGGGCGCATCATAGAGGGGGATGGGACTGACCCATGCGGGATGGCGGAGTCGTCTGTCGTACCCTGCAGTGTATGCCTTCCTGATCAACGCGTCCACGATCGGCCCTTCGCACAAGTGCAAAGTATAAGCTTCTTGAATTTGAATTCAGGACCATTCTCAGAAACGCACCTGGGTTCCCGTACTTCAGCACAGGCGACGGCAGCAGGCTTGCCACAGCCGTTAATTGTGCGCCCCCCTTGGCGCCAATGTCTACGATGGCCTGCGGGGCGAGCGCAGCTGGCGCGGTGGGTGAGAATTGTGTTTGCCGTTTCTTGGAGACGGCGGTAGCTACGCCGCCGCCGATGACCGCTCCTGCTGCGAAACACGCGGCGTGGATGAGCGTCGAGGTAGACATGGGTTTGGCGAATGGAGGCAGTTTGGTGAGGTCCGAAGGCGCGTTGGGGTGGTGAAAGGCAAGCCTCAGGTCACGTCTGCGGCAAGTGACCTGAACGCGGCCAATTCGGTCCACCTAGCCTCCTGCAGCATCCGATCTTCCTCATTCAGACCGTCAAAACCCATGCTCTGCACGTCTAGTTGGACGAGCAAAATAGCAGTCATGGGTGCCTTGGACACCCGCGCGAAGATGCATAACCAAAGCATAATGACATTGGGGTGCATGGTCTAATTGAAGCACAAAGTAGTATACGAGCCATTCCTATGAGAGATGAAAACTAGAGAGCGATTTTTTGTTCATGTAGGGAAAAGTCAAGGGAAAGAATTAAGGACAGTCAGTGCGAGATATTTGGACGAGAAGGTGGAAGCAAGCAGAAAGCACCCAATGATAGAGAACAAGATGTAGGAACGGAAGGGCCATATTAGTGGGAACCGTCCCGGGAGTATATATATTTCGATATGATGCAATATGTGGGATGTCATCGTGAGGATACTCGGTCCTCAGATCTCGAGAGGCTCATGCGAGCGGGTATCGAGACCTCCGCTGCGGGCAGCGCTTTCGCTGGCAACCGCCCTGTCCCTCCTGGAGCCGAAGCCTCCGGCGCCGGGCCCTCTTGGTTGACGAACGGCACTGCTGGCACTGCCCGGACTATCAAGACCTCCATTCATCATGCCAGTGACACTGGAAGGCAGACTGGGCACCGGAGGAATAGCACTTCCGGCACTATAGCTGTTGTTGAAGAGCGAGCCAAATCCTCCTGGCGAACGGCGAGACGGGGATGCAATGGTCGCGTAGCCCTCACGAATGTTGCCGTTGGAAGAACGGGCGTTGAGGCGAGGGGTCTGAGTGTGAAGCGTCTTCATGTCGGGCATCGACTTTTTGGAGCGTAGAGAGCTGGCTGACATCTGTGCAGACGGCGTTAAATACGCTGAAGGAGTGCGCGAGAGAGTGTGCGATGTGTGACGCTGAATTTGTGGCTGTTGCTGCTGGGAATCGTCTTAGCTATATGGTAAGAGCGGGAGCGAAGAAATGCACATACCCTGTTGGGATCAATGCGGGTAACGACAGCATAACGCTCGTCGCCTTCCCCGACAGAGTAGTGATACACACCCAATTTCTGGGCGATCAGGTGAATGGTCCTCCGTTGCTTGGGGCTCAAAGTTCGCGAGAACGCGAGCTCATCGCGCATGCGATCATCCTTGAACAGCAGGATCCTTGAGTATATTTCCAATGTGGATGCATCATTCAGATCCAGCTCTGTTGGCAATGAGCCCTTCTCCGAGCTTGGTGTTGTCAGAGAGGGTACGGGCATGGGTGGCGAAGCTGCCAGGTATGGCTGGGGCACAGGCATCGCGGGCACGGGCGGGATGTGCGGGGGCGAGTAGGTCGCCTGCTGGTAAGTGCCAGAGTACGACCGCGAAGGGGTGAAGGGCGGAGACTGTACAGAGCCGAACTCGTCATACTGAGATTGACCGCCGTCCTTTTCCATCTGCATGGATCGCATGCGTCGGATGGCCTTCTCCCTCTCAATTCGCTCCTTCTCGCCAGCTTGAAGGACCTTTTTGTACTCAACGCGCAACTTGCGTCCCTGCACATCGAAACCGTTCAAGCCTGCGACGACCGCATCGGCGTCGGCAGGCATGCGGAAATTAGCAAATGCCAATCCACGGAACGAGCCCTGCTGGTCAAGATGGTAGTTGAAAGCGTAGGGGGTCGGGATTGACAGCGAGGACTGTGTTCCAGTCTTGAGTTAGCCATGTCGTGATGAGACAAAAACGAGGCGCGTACAATAATGTCCAATAAAGTCTCCCGCTTGACGTTGAAGGGTATATTCTTGATTACAATGGCGGTGGGTATAACGTCGTCGTCAGCACCGCTCTGGCTTGGTGTGCTCGGCGCCATGGGAGGAGGCGCGTGAAGATGCGACATCGGTGGGGAGCCTCCCACCGATGAGAAGTCAGAGTGTTCGTTCGGCGAAAGAGAGCGATTGTCAGGGGAAGCCGGGTTGTCCAGCCATTGCTATATAAACAGGATTGACGCGCTAGGTGAGCCATCGCCGCTGATCAGAGAGGAGATTGCGTACAGTGGGCAGACCACCACGCAGGGGCTTCTTGACCGGGGTCTGACTCATTCCAAGCTGATTATATTGAGACGGTGCTGAGACCGGGGGCGAAGTAGAATAATGGTACTGAGGCCTGCCGTTGCCGTTGTTGTTGCCTTCGTAATCGTAATTTTCGTTGAGACGCTGGTCTGGCCTGGACGAGAGCGACAAAGAGGACATGTCGGGTGGGCTGCTCATGGCTGGCGTCCTTTAAATTCGTTAGGTGATTCGTGATACCTAGAGTCCGTTCGTGACGAGGTGGGTGGGTGAAAGAGAAATCAAGCAGGATGGCAAATTGTGAACACGCTCTTGTCACTCGTGCTATTCGGCACTAATTCCAGCCACGCTACTCTACTTAGTCGCCGCCACCGAAAATGGAGAACAATTTTAGCCAATACGTACAAAGGCCAAGGAAGTAAAAGATTATAGGACATCACTACTAATCAAAGAAATCGTACGATGCATGCACTGTTATTATGACGAAGTGCCCAAGTACGGGGTGCTCAACTCAACACTTTCGCTCTGCTGCGGATTTGCCACTGGCTTCCGCCAATTTAACCTGCAGCAACCGTGAGATCAGCATCGACAATAGCAATGATAACTCATAATATCGAACATTGCCAATAGTGAGTTCGCGTATACTGCTAAGCGTGTCAGAGATGTGGAGTCCCAAACGTATTGAATGTGGCGCACCTCGAGTGAATGTAATATGTAGACTCATAAACCACGATGTCTCTGGTAGAAAACGCTCCTGAAAGCATCATATCGTAATTGCTCTCTGGAGATTACAGGAGTAGAATCAACCTACTGTAATGATTATAGCAACAGAGCCCATGCTGAAACAACAATCGTGAGTTGATCATGAATGCCGATGAGTTAGAGGACGAGTACGGACCATGCAAGAAACCCAGTTCCCAGTCCATATACAATCATCTTTTGTATCAAATGATCAGTCCTTCGAATCGGAATGAGCCAATTGATAGCGCGACGGCGATTGAATAACACTGACTCTTGCACGCCGTTTTGAGACGCGTGTAGACGATGGCACAAAAGCACTGTTATGACAAAATCAATGAATAGTCTGATTATTGAGGTGCCCATCACGGGCCACTGTGCGAGATAAATGTCAGTCACCTCCGCAGTGATGCGCGACTGCGCGACTTACGGAAACGCCGTTCGTTTCGCTAGCGCTCGATAAAAGGTACCCGAAGTTCAGATTCAGTAATGCTTGTCCTTGCTACGGCGAACGCTTTACTCTTTGATCGTCCAATCTGTGCGAATGCGTTACTAAAGTGGCTGATGATATATGGCAATGGAACCCACAAATTGTCACTGCTGTTCAGATACCATGCTTAATGCATGTAATAGTGCAACACATCAATGTATGGACACACCTGCTTCTGCGACAGTGATATATAACTACATGTGTGTTAGATGATCGCAGCCTAACATGAGCACTGAATTGGGCTCACCATCGCTGACGCGACCCAAGTCTCTAGGGAGGATTGGCTCAGAGCACGTATCCACATTATCCAGACACTTTAAACGGTTTTATGAGTGAGAAACAAATAGGCAGATTTCGGCGTACTATCGCACTATAGAAACTACCAGTGCCTATTTTAATGATGGTGATGAGAACACGGTTTAAATTTTGAGAAATAGAGGCCACGGACAGCGGGTATGGTTTGGATCTTCGTTCATACACGTCAAATTTGAGACTCGGAAGTGACTAAAAGCGACGTACCACCATAGTCCTTTGCGCAGGGCATCAATTTTGCTCCACATAGAATACAATCGACTCACCAAACGGGCATGGTGAGGTGTCTCGGATCCAGCCGGTATATAATCAGCATGGTATACATGCCATGTGAAGTCATACAAAAATGCACCGCTTCCAGCAGCCTAAAAGTGAGACGTATTAAATGTATGAGACTTGGCACATCAAAGGAATCAAACTTACAGCAAGCATATGATCTATGACATTCGTCAGACATGCAGGTAGTCGGCTTGCGAAAGGACACACTTACACAAGCCTTAACGCGAATGACATCCTTTGAGTGTCGTCTGAGATATAGCATGCCTTGAGCACATAACGACCCCCACAAGCTGATACCAGTTAAGCCAGAGATGCATAGTTCAGTGGGGGTAGACTTACGCCGTCGATGCCATGAAGCCAATAAGAATAGGAAGGGCCAAGTAATCGATAAGCTCCTGATCTGAGACTGAAGCCAGTGGTCCATGCGTCCTTCGTTGGCGAATTTCCAAGGTGTACATACTGCTGAAGAAGAACAGAGGTAGTATATGGCCAGGTTCCGAAGGCGACTTTCCTTGTCACAGCTTATGGTTCAAGAATGGATACAATCGAGACGCCAAACAGCATCTCGTGTCCTAATCTCGGGGAATGTGGAGGTCCGATGCAACTTAAAGTGACAGGTCGATTGGTGAGTCGTAAGTTGCACTTTGTAGCGAGTTTGGGAGTCGAAACAGCAAAGAAGCAGCGCTGTTTCAGCTTCCAACGGAGTACATTACGGGCGTCGGAATTCCCATGGCGTACAGGCAAGAGTCGTTCAGTAGGTATGTGTCCCAGTCTACAAAGTGATTAGCCAGCCAGGTCCCCCGAAAGCCTGGGTTTCTGAAAGTCAAAGTAAGCGCTGGGGTCAACGTTTATAAAACCACAGCTGCCACGCTGCGCTGTGGTCCAGCTTGGTCCAGGCGCATGGCGCAGCTTTCATTCGCCGGCGGACGAAACGGCCAGAATTGCCTTGGCACTAGAAGCCGGTACTAAGTAGTATTTTTCGAAAGAACCTCGGATCCAGAGCTGGACTACTACCACCGGCCCACCTTTTGACAGTGGACCACCTTTTGACAATCCGCTCCTGTGAGCTCAAATCAGGGCTAAATGGGGTCAATTTTTTTTCACAGAACGCTGGATATGCGAGGAGTATGACAGTGAATTTTTTGCGAATTTAGATGCACCATGTACAGTACATGGAGGCAAGTAGATCAAAATTTAGGGAATCTGATTCGGAGACAACCAATTTGAAGCCGTGGGCGGTATAAATATTCGAGCCCAATCTCAAAGACATATAGTACCGTATAATACAAGCCGGCGATGATTGATGGCATGCGGAAAGTAGACGAAGGGATGCGGAAGGATGCCTTGGAAAGCGTGACAATGTGGCGGATTTTCAATCTCCGACTGACACCCGTCAAGGTCGACGCGCCGTTTGTTGATTCCGTTTCGTACGTTTGGGGGGCTCGCCATGTCGGAGTTTGAATTTCGCAAGGCAGCCGCGTGTGACGCGCCGTGACATTTTGTCAAAAGGTGGTCCAGTAGGCTCGGGAAACCTACACCACAAAAAATAAAATACAAAAAATTCATACCCATATGCATTCAATGTTTCCCCTTCTATCTGCAGAGCTCCGGGAGAAAAATGGGGGACGAGGACAGAGTAATTACTTGAGCACAGATCTTTTGTCAAAAGGTGGGCAAGCTGGGCTACAGCACGAAGTACAAGTCTTGTAAGATATCTAAGAGAGGCTAGAGCTGAGTACTAATCAGCTTAGTCGAGAATTTGCAGAGCGGTTTTGGAGCGGTTGATGAAGTTGAAGTTGCCTGGGCCAACAACCTTGAACTTGAACTTGAAGTAGGACAGTTTCTCACGACACAGGAGTTGCCCCTGACAATTTTCAAGTCGCCACCGGCGCTGCGGGCGCAATATAAAAATATATCTCTCCTATGTACATAGCCAATACATAGCAATACAATAGCGATAAGTATATGGAGCTGCACGCTCATGAAAAATGCTATCCATCTACTGCAGCATTTGCTTGCGGATTTGCCACCATACAGATGCTCATTATTCCTACTTGATCAACACGCCCAACCCCTGTCGTGCATCTCGGGGGACAGACACAAAGCGAGCCAGCCCAGCGAGCTTCCACAAGAAATGCAAACGCGTTCAGTCCAACATCAAAAGTTCGATTTGGACGATACGATGGTCGGTCATGTTGCAGTGTCATTAGTCTGTAGCGATTCTGGTGATGATTCTGATCCTGAACCTGTTGTCGTAGAATATGGACTCCAAGCCCAACGCATCGTGCTCAGCTCTATCCCCTCCTCTGCCGGCTCCTTCGTGAATTTACTTGGCGCTCGCCGCCAATGTAACCTGTGAAAGCATCGTGTTAGAGCGAAATATGCGTGATGCGTTGGACGGCTTACATAGCTAATAATGATATAACATAAACTGCAGATGATTAGTTAGAGCATGGGACACCCGGAAAGACGCGCGTACCTCGTGTGCAGGTTAAGTAAACAGACATGAACCACGCTTGCCGCGGCAACAGGGCCAACTGCCAGCTGTCTGAGCTTCGGAAGGTAGGTATAATAGTTCGCAAAGACTCACCACAATCACAAGAGCTATAGATCCAAGGCTGAAAAACTCCATCAATGCACGCAGACTATATGAGGTCTGGGGGCCTACCTAGTGAAAAGGCCAGCACCAAGTCCATAGCGGATCAGCTTTCGGATTATGCTGTCAGTTCTAGGGGTGTTGAAATCAGCTCAGTTGTCAGGGCGCTAGGTGCCAAGGGACAAGATGTACTCCTCAAAGCCATTTTTGGACCGATTCAGATAGCAGCAGAATAGTGATGCGGCGGAAAGATCGTTAAAGGCTCGGAGGAAGAAGACCGCCAAGACTCCCCACTGGTGGAAAGTGAGTATAATTTGGATAACGCCGAAGATGCGACTCACACGAGCAGAGTATATCTCCCCCCAGTAAGGTGCGGTAAATCTATTGCACTGAGTCAATGAAGGATCGCGAGCCGCTAGCGTGAAACGCACTCTGCACTCATCCAACCTATTGATGAGATGTTGGTGAGCATTTTGACATCGACTGAGAAGGTTATCGCCGCTCACCAACTGTTAAACCCGCTTCGCCAAAGCTTAATAATATCTGCGTGCGAGTAGAGTCAGAATCCTCCAGTAATCATAATATCCGGAATGTCCTACCATCGCGATAGCAATGATATTCCTAACCCAACTCTTGCTTAACGCCCATACTCGCATAGTCCAAACGCTGCAACGACCAAACGTCAATAGTATCAATGGAGGGACATGAGTGGAACATACTATCGCACGATAAGTACAATCAGAGCCTGCGAAGGGTTAGTGTTATGAATCTTATGGTTAAAAGGACGACAGCGTACTGATGGCACAGCTTGCGCCTGCGAGTGAATGTGAGCACGGGAGACATCCATAAAATAGGGGACGCGTAACGCACCAGCAGAGACCTGTGATAGGAGGGTCGTCAGTCGCTGTGCAAGAGGTTGTGTATAGTTTCACTCACCATGTTGGATCATTAAGATTGAGATAATTCATGCGGAAGATGATCAGACTTTCATAGGTTGCGTGCGCGGTGACTGTAAAGTGAAATAGCTCCAGTAATCTAACAAGCCCAGTGAGACGCCGGCTAGATTCCAGTCCTAGAGTGCACGCACAATAAAATCACAACCTGTTGCATGCATCAGAATTGACACTAGGAGATAACGCCATAGTCGAGACGTCGACTCACTACTGCTTTTATTCGGGGCCCATCCTGCCTGCCATCTCTCTTGAAGTACATAACGCCCTGCGCGCACGCGACTCCCCATAGGCTGCCGTGCCGTAGTTCAGTCGCAGAGCACATAATTAATCGTCGAGGCGAATGCTCACGCTGTCGCTGTGGTGAAACCGAGGAATATGGGAGCTGCTGTCGCATACACCAGTTGCTGCGGGGTCACATGGAGGGTATCATCCCAGTCCCGAGTGACTAGGTATTCCATGCCAGGACGCTGGAGGAAAAATAAGTACACAAACTGAATGGCTCACAGATGGAAGCAAAGGTTACACACAGGTCACACACCATGATCACAACAAGGGGTCAAAATCGATTTAGGACTTTTGATGATCGGGTCGCGAAGTGAAGCTAGACAGAGGCGCCCATAGCTTGCCCAGAGATGCCGGCTCCCCGCGCTCGTTTCCTGATCAGTCACGGGCTGTATTATCCAAAGTTTATTTTGTCCGATGCGGATCCCTTCGTAATAAGACACAGCTTGCCCTAGCTTGCCGCAACTGCAGCAGCACATACGACTGTCATCAGTCTCTTCCGCAGCCGCCCTTGGACAGATGTCAACAGTCAAGCTCGTAACCATCCGCTTCGTGCCACAAGCTCGGAACTCAGCGAGTGACGAGCTCGCCGTCCTCTTCAATCTTTTGGACGGCCGTTCGCGTGCGTTACTGGTAGCTGAGTCTATGTAGTCAAAGGGTCAAACAATGATGGTTGCAAACAAACAGTCTATTATTACTTTACCCCCCCTTGGCCAGGACCTTCTTCAGCTCCGCATTCTTCTTTTCCAGTCCTTCAATCTTCTTCTCTGCGTCCTGCATCTTGCTGAGCAAAAAGTTCGCCCGCATATTAGAAGGCGTCTTGCCCCACCACCACCAGGAGTAGTACGCGCCACCCAGGTCCTTAAGCGTCATGAGCTCGCTCTCGCATGCCTTGACGGTCGTCTCGGAGCTGGCGATAATCTTCTCGTTGAACACGATGTCTTGATTCGCTTGGAACACAGGATCTACAACCTCGGAGTCAGCGGAAATGTTTATGTGGCTGTCAAACAAGACTAACCTCGCACGAGCTGTTCAAACACATATTTAAAAATGGGCTTGCCAGGTCGGATTGTCGACGGACGGCCTGTAAATGTTCACGATTGAGCGGCCATCAATTTCAATCTCTACAAATGCTCACCATTTATTGTGCTAATGGAGATAAGCTCAGCATGCTCCATGCTCTTCAGTGGTGTCTCGTTCCCTTTGAAGGGGAATTGAATCAGCAAATCGTGATAAGGAACCTGTACCAATAATATCAGCGTCGAACAAAGGCCCATTGAGTGACAACATACCTCCTCCTTGATGGACAGCTGCTTCAAAACCTGCCACGCCTGTTCTTGAGACCAGGGCAGCGACTTGGCATCTTCCGTATCATCACCAAATGCGTTCTTCTGAAGTTCTCCTACCCCTCGGCTGATGATGTCCAATACAGCCTCGCGCACTTTCTGCCCGCTTTGGACCTTACGTATCAGCTAGAAGCGAGAGGCTTTGTTAGACGGCGGAGATAGACGGTATGTGAGAAACGTACCGAATCAAGGTCACTTGCTCGGCCGCCAAGTCGCTCCAAGTAGGCTGTCTCCTCTGCGTTGAATGATTGATCAACACCAGCGTCTTTGAGTTTTTGTGTCACGAAAGAAAGTGCCGTGTCTGCATCTGCGTCCGAAAGTGCGATGTTGTTGAGCGGCCTTGATGGTAAAGCTAAGCCGATTCACAGGAATCAGCTCAAGCTGTGCCAATATACAGCTGCACGCTTACCTTTAGCAATGCGTTTAGAGTGCTCTCGATTGTCGCTGATGACCACAACATGTGCAATCTGGTTCTCCGTCAAAGTGGCGGTCCACGCCGCCAAAACCCCCAATAGCTCCTCCCGGCTGGCCCCTCCCTTCATTGCGAAGTTCTGAATGACAACGACCGGAAGCGCAGCCACATCTTGCGCATCGTCCGCGCTCCGCTTCCTCCGCTCACGCTCCTCTGCTGCCTCCTTCCGCGCAGCTTCCTTCGCTTCTTTGCCATCCGGAAAATTAAGCGCTGCAGCCTCCTCGGCTTCGTCATGCGTCCAGCTCATATCGTCCTCCGTCATCAGTTCGTCACCCACGCCTAGCTCGCACATCACCCCGTTCCCCGCGATAGCGTCGATCCGCGGATCGTGGTAGATACCGCGGGCGATGCGTTCATGTAGCGCAGCATCTTGCGCCTCTTTCTGCTCGGCACGTGCGCGCTCTTTGATCTTGCGCTGGATGGACTTGCGGTGCGAAGAGCTGACGCCAGCCAGTCCCGCACCCACAACTTCGAGAACTTGTTTGAGCTGGTCGGTGATAGAGCTGCTCAGTCCAGCTGAGTACGGCATATATGCTCAGTTACATCTCGTAATTTAGGAGAAGAGGGAATATATTGCACCTTTCTGCCCAATCAGGCCGACGCTGGCGAGGTCAATCATGGTGTTCATGGAGTTGAAGAACGTGAACACGGGCCAGTAGCCCGTTTGCGTCGCGAGTCCGGATAGCAGGTTCGAATCGGACGTCGCTTTGTGCAATTCGCGGCAGTCGATGACTAATGCTCGCCTGGCGACATACGAATACGAATCAGTTCAGTGGGGCCATATAGAATGACGGGAAAGCCCACCGGTCAGTCTCCTTCAATACTGCCTTGAGCAGCCTGGTCTTCCCTGAGCCTGCAGGTCCGTGTATGAACGTTACCGTAGCTAGCGCAATAATAATGATGAGCCTCGTTGGTATCTGGAAGCCGGGTCGTGGGCAACACTTACTGGGCAGATCATTGAGGTAACTCCGCAACGCGGATTCTGCCTCCTTACGCTCCTTCCATACGCCGACAACAGGCGTAGAATCATCCCCAGAAGCGTCGCGAATAGAAAGCTTATCGAAGGTTTTGGCGCGCACCCACTGGTAGAGCTTGAATTCGCGCGGATCAAACCAATCGAGCATCTTGGCTTCGACCATGAATTTGCGGATCGGGTCGAATACCTGTCAGTCCGTCATTCAGTACATATGTGTGTTTGAAAGAGGTCGATAGGATGGCATACCGCATATGTCAGCGTCCCCAACAAGAACACGAGAACGGGGAGCATCGTCTTGGGGTGGTCCCTGACCCAGTCGCGGAACATGTGCGCCTGGATAGGTTGGATGTACGCCGTACGCAAACGCGTGCCAGAGCTTGAGCCAGAGCCAGAGCTCGAGGAGAAGGAGGAGCCGTCGGGGGAGAACTGGAAGTTGTGGATCACATTGCGGGCGATGGTGGCAGAGCGAATGTGTGAAAACTCGACATTGGTGAAACGAAGGGACCCTGCGGGGACCGGGTTTGGTGGGATAAGGTAATTGATGCGACCATAAGGCTGTTAAAAGCGTCGGAAAGAGTTTCAATGGTCACTCAAATGGTGCAGTGAGAGACTGGGCTTACGCGCAGCAGTTTATAAATCAGTTCTTCGTGAACGTCCGGGCCCTCATAAGCAAGTTTTACAATCGGGGTTGCGTATCTGTGTAGATCCTAGGACCCGCATCAGTGCTAGTCGCTGTCTCTGGGAGTCCAAACACGTACCTCTCTCCAAGGTGTCCCCTTGACCAGCCAAACGTCCCCCCGGCTGGCCAATCCCGTCCAAGATGGGATCCCTCCTCGCTTCTCGGCCTCTTCCCGTACACTTTTTTCTATCGTCTCCAACGCCTCTCCCGGCTCTCCCGCGCTGTACTTGAATCGCACAAACACGCCTCCATCTTTGATATGAGGTTCGAGCTCTACGAGCTCAAAGCTGTGTGTCTTGACGGACTTCAAGATAGTAGACAAACGTTCCAAGAGCTCCTCCTGGTGGAAAATGCCTATATAGTGCCGCAGGCTGTCGCGTGCTCGTCAGCCAGGAAGAATCTGCGGGATGCAAGTACTAGTGACGTTACGCACTCCCAACTGCCCAATCGCACTGGGAAGACAGAGTCCACAAAGAGCCATCCTTCACGCGACTGTAATCCTAGCATAAGGACGTATAATACAGAACATACAAAGGCCACTCACTGTTGCTGTCGAGGTCTCTGCCTGCGAGGAATCCGCGCTCAAGTGCCTAACAGCCGAGCAAGAGAGAGGGCGTCCTCTTAGTCTAGTAGCCGCAGTCCCGATATTTCTTGTGCTCAGCTGGGTCAGACGATTCCTGAGCATCGTTGGGATAATAAAGTGTCAAACTCAGGCGTCAATGTCGATGTCGAGGGGAACATGAGGAGCCAAGCGTCATTTATTGTTGGCGTCTTCAGGCACTCGGGCACTCTCGGGCACCCACAACCACCCACAACTTCAATCAGTCCAGGGTCCAGATCCATAATTTTTTTTCTAGAAACTGAAAAAATTACTGGAAACCCAAATGTACATCCAGCAAACCATGCTAACAGTGACCGGCTACTTGTTTGCAGCCTCAGGACCCTCTACCACAAGCGTTGCAAACGGATGCTCAGCCTTGGTCTGCAACACCTTCGTCATCAACCCCAAATCGAATTCATCCTTCACTCTCATGTCCTCTGCGAGACCAGGCAGCCCTTCTAGCCGCGAAACAACAGTCTCAGAAGTGGGTCGTGACTGTGGGTCCTGGGCCCGAGATCAAGCAAGGGCTGTGCGGAGCCGTAGCGCCGTGCATAGAATTCCTTGTAAAGATCGTTATCAGTTATCGCCACTGCCAGGTGCACGGATAGCCCGATGACGTCCAAAACCGCGATGTCCCGCGCGATGTGTTCAGGATGCATAGTTTTATCATGCTATTGTACGTGGTTATTGCTCAAAGCCTGATTGAAAGTAGGGGTAAGACTTATTTGGAATGTGCCGCAGAGATCGAAAAGCCAATCCTTGATGACGAGATGGTTCTCAAGACGAGATATTGCACCCATTGTGTGCCACTCCGCGGTGTACTTCTTCAGTCCTTCCAAGGCCCTATCACCATAGCATTAGGAGTGCAAACACGGATGACAAATCATTCTTTTTCACCCATCGTCGTTTCCGCAGAACATGAGATGCGCTAGTGTGTATACCATGAGCCGCTGCGAAAGAGTCAGACACCACTGCAATCATTGATACATATTTCAAATCACTTACCGGGAAGGCAATCTTCGCTGCGTCACCCAGTAGATCAACAATAGCATCATCCTCCACAATAGCAGCTATATCCTGCAGTATCTTGATGATGTATTCGCCTTCAGCCTCCAGCCATCCCGCAGGATCCGTCAGGTGCGGCACATCGCTGCTCGGAGCACATAGCGCCTCATCCATCAACTTCTCGAGACTCTGCAATTTCTCCCTGTGTGGTCCAGGCGCCTGGCGCAGCTTTCATTCGCCGGCGGACGAAACGGCCAGAATTGCCTTGGCACTGGTGACTGGAAGCCGGTAAGTAGTATTTTTCGAAAGAACCTCGGATCCAAAGCTGGGCTACAGCACGAAGTACAAGTCTTGTAAGATATCTAAGAGAGGCTAGAGCTGAGTACTAATCAGCTTAGTCAAGAATTTGCAGAGCGGTTTTGGAGCGGTGGATGAAGTTGAAGTTGCCTGGGCCAACAACCTTGAACTTGAACTTGAAGTAGGACAATTTCTCACGACACAGGAGTTGCCCCTGACAATTTTCAATTCGCCACCAGCGCTGCGGGCGCAATATATAGGGTATATTGGGGGTCACCAACCCACGCGTACTCAATGGTGGTGACCTCCGTGGTGACCTCCCAAAAAGGAATGGTGGAGTCACCAGGCCAGTATACGGTTTTACGCTGGCCTGGAGCCAGTACGGGTGGCGCGGCCGGGGATAGGCCGATCGGAAATTCCATTCTGGAAGGCTTAGGTGGCGCGGCTTCCGAAGCCACTAACTGCAAATCTTACCCCCGGCTTGCCCGCGCAGGGGCAAAAAATTACATAGGCTTTATGTAGCTTACCTAATGCAATTAATTGGCTGATCACACTAAGATTTGGGACAGGCGCGCGCGATAAGATTGCAATTCTGAAGGATCCGCCACATAATCAAAGGCCCAAGACGGCGCCGGACATGGGGCACGGGATGCGTAGGTAAGCAATCCAATACACGATATATTCCCGCCAAATCCGAGGTCACCAAAATATATTGATCGAGCCCCGGCACGGCCAAAATCGTGGCGTGGGAAAGTCACCTGGATCACCTCAGGAGATCTCCACGAGCCAGGGACATAAATATATCTCTCCTAAGTACATAGCAATACAATAGCGACAAGTATATAGAGCTGCACGCTCATGAAAAATACTATCCATCTACTGCAGCATTTGCTTGTGGATTTGCCACCATACAGATGCTCATTATTCCTACTTGATCAACACGCCCAACCCCTGTCGTGCATCTCGGGGGACAGACACAAAGCGAGCCAGCCCAGCGAGCTTCCACAAGAAATGCAAACGCGTTCAGTCCAACATCAAAAGTTCGATTTGGACGATACGATGGTCGGTCATGTTGCAGTGTCATTAGTCTGTCGCGATCCTGGTGATGATTCTGGTCCTGAATCTGTCGTAGAACATGAAGTCCAAGCCCAACGCATCGTGCTCAGCTCTATCCCCTCTACCGACTCCTTCGTAAATTCACTTGGCGCTCGCCGCCAATGTAACCTGTGAAAACATCGTGTTAGAGCGAAATATGTGTGATGCATCGGACAGCTTACATCGCTAATAATGATATTGCATAAACTGCAGATGATGAGTCAGAGCATGAGACACCCGGAAAGACGCGTGTACCTCGTGTGCAGGTTAAGTAAACAGACATGAACCACGCTTGCCGCGGCAACAGGGCCAACTGCCAGCTGTCTGAGCTTCGGAAGGTAGGTATAATAGTTCGCAAAGACTCACCACAATCACAAGAGCTATAGATCCAAGGCTGAAAAACTCCATCAATGCACGTAGATTATATGAGGTCTGTGGGCCTACCTGGTGAAAAGGCCAGCACCAAGTCCATAGCGGATCAGTTTTCGGATTATGCTGTCAGTTCTAGGGGTGTTGAAATGAGCTCAGTTGTCAGGGTGCTAGGTGCCAAGGGACAAGATGTACTCCTCAAAGCCATTTTTGGACCGATTCAGATAGCAGCAGAATAGTGATGCGGCGGAAAGATCGTTAAAGGCTCGGAGGATGAAGACCGCCAAGACTGCCCACTGGTGGAAAGTGAATATAGTTTGGACAACGCCGAAGATGCGACTCACACGAGCAGAGTATATCTCCCCCCAGTGAGGTACGGTAAATCTATCGCACCGATAATCAATGAAATATCGCGAGCTGCCAGCATGGAACCCACTCTGCACTCATCCAACCTATTGATGAGATGTTGGTGAGAATTTTGACATCGATTGAGAAGGTTATCGCCGCTCACCAACTGTTAAACCCGCTTCGACAAAGCTTAATAATATCTGTGTGCGAGTACGAGTCAGAATTCTTCAGTAATCACAGTATCCGGGATGTCCCACCATCGCGATAGCAATGATATTCATAGCCCAACTCTTGCTTAACGCCCATACTCGCATAGTCCAAATGCTGCACACGACCAAACGTCAATAGTATCAATGGAGGGACATGAGTGGAACATACTATCGCACGATAAGTACAATCAGAGCCTGCGAAGGGTTAGTGTTATGAATCTTATGGTTAAAGGGATGACATCGTACTGATGGCACAGCTTGCGCCTGTAGTGAATGTGAGCATGGGAGACATCCAAAAAGAGGGGGAGCGCAACGCACCAGCAAAGACCTGTGAAGAATTGTCAGAGGCTATGCAAGAGGTGGTGTATAGTTTCACCCACCATGTTGGGTTATTAAGATTGAGGTAATTCATGCGGAAGATGATCAGACTTTCATAGGTTGTGTGCGCGGTGACTGCAAGGTGAAATAGCTCCAGCAATCTAGCGAGTCCGGTAAGACGCCGACTAGATTCCAGTCCTAGAGTGCACGCACAATAAAATCACAACCTGTTGCATGCATCAGAATTGACACTAGGAGATAGTCGAGACGTCGACTCACTACTGCTTTTATTCGGGGCTCATCCTGCCTGCCATGTCTCTTGAAGTACATAAAGCCCTGCGCACATGCGACTCCCCATAGGCTGCCGGTCGTAGTTCAGTCGCAGAGCACATAATTAATCGTCGAGGCGAATGCTCACGCTGTCGCTGTAGTGAAACCGATGAACATGGGAGCTGCTGTCGCATACACCAGTTGTTGAGGGGTTACATGAAGGGTATCATCCCAGTCCCGAGCGACCAGGTACTTCATGCCAGGACGCCGGAGGAAGAGTAAGTCTGTCCACACCCAGAATCGCTCACAGGAAACTAAGGTAACAGACCACGATCACAACAAGGGAAGTACATTTACCATTACAGTGCTAGTGCTTTGCATAATAAATGACATCGGCTGAAATTTAGTTGCACGTGCCAAATCCGCATGACTGGCACCGAGACAGGATTTTCGGCCACCGGGATATTTCTTTGCCAGGGAGGCGCATGGTAAGGCGCTCACCCACAACCTCAATCAGTCCGACCAAATCCATAATTTTTTTCTAGAAACTGAAAAATTACTGGAACCCCAAATGTACATCCAGCAAACCATGCTGACAGTGACTGGCTAATTGTTTACAGTCTCGGGACCATCCACCACAAGCGTTGCAAACGGATGCTCAGCCTTGGTCTGCAACACCTTCGTCATCAACCCCAAATCGAATTCATCCTTCACTCTCGTGTCCTCTGCGAGACCATGCAGCCCTTCTAGCCGCGAAACAACAGTCTCAGAAGTGGGTCGTGACTGTGGGTCCTGGGCCCAGCATTCGTTGACAATCGTCCAAACCGCATCGTCGAGCCCACGTGCGATGGCGCGAGAGTCAGCGGGCCGAGATGGACGTATGCCCTGGCTCACCGCGCGGATGACTTGATAGTCGCCAACGGATCGATCAGTGAACGGGTATATGCCAGAGAAGAGCTATGGTCATCCACATACATCAGCACACATACGGTGTGCATAAACTGGGACCTACCTCGTAAACAGTCATCGCGTATGCGTAAATATCTGTGGCTTTGGTGTTGTGGAGTTTGGAATCTGAATCTGTTGATCCCGTGCTCTCAAAGCTCGGGAAGAGCTCGGGCGCTTGCCATCGCAGCGTGCCAGTTGCGTGGCCCGTGGAGGAGATCGCGCTTTGCGTATACGGCTTAGAGGAGTCCCGCGTGGCCGCCAGACCAAAGTCGGCAAGGCATGCGCGAAGCGAAGGCGTGATAAGAATGTTAAGCTGCGACAACAACCCGTGAGTGCCTTACCATTGCACGAAGAAGAAGCAGACTTACGCCTTTGAGGTCAGCGTGTATGATGTTCACACTGTGCAGGTGCTCGAGTCCCTTCGCCACATCCAGTGCTAGAGTAACGCAATCCACGTTCTGCCCATTTTCATCAGCCCTCGCTAGATATTCGACCGCATTTCCTTGTTCCATCCACGGACACACGAGGCACACGCGCGGCGAGGCCTTGTTCAGGTGATAGACGCCATAAAAAGGGAGGACATTCGGGTGCGAGAGCTGACGCCATGTCACTGCTTCCCGTGCAAATTCCTATCACGAGCAGAGGTTAACGATGTCCACACGATAATGGGGGAAGTTAGATGGGAGCGATGTACCTTGAGAATTCTCGCCACGACCGACGACTTGTACACTTTGAGCATCTTGACTGCGATTAGATGCCCTCTCAATGCACCCTTGTACACCTCGCCAAATCCGCCCGACGCAACAGGATCCGGCTCGAGAGTAACATCACTCAATACCAAGCAAGTCGGGAAAAGGCCAGAGGATTCGGAAAGTTTGACGAGCGCCTTCACGTGCCGCTGTTTGAACGCAGGATCAATATACAGGTCTAACCGCTGATGAAACAGATACGGTTGGTCAGTATTGAAATTATAGCATATCCCAGGATGGCACATACCGCTTGTAAGAGATCAAGCAAGAGCTGTGCGGAGACGTAGCGCCGTGCATAGAATTCCTTGTAAAGATCGTCATCAGTTATCGCCACTGCCAGGTGCGCGGATAGCCCGATGACGTCCATGACCGCGATGTCTCGCGCGATGTGTTCAGGATGCATAGTTTCATCACGCTGTTGTACGCAGTTATTGCTCAAAGCCTGATTGAAAGTAGTGGCAAGGCTTACTTGAAATGTGCCGCAGAGCTCGAAAAGCCAATCCTTAATGATGAGATGGTTCTCAAGACGAGATATTGCACCCATTTTATGCCACTCCGCGATGTACTTCTTCAGTCCCTCCAAAGCCCTATCACCATAGCATTAGGAGTGCAAACACGGATGACAAATCATTCTTTTTCACCCATCGTCGTTTCCGCAGAACATGAGATGCGCTAGTGTGTATACCATGAGCCGCTGCGAAAGAGTCAGACACCACTGCAATCATTGATACATATTTCAAATCACTTACCGGGAAGGCAATCTTCGCTGCGTCACCCAGTAGATCAACAATAGCATCATCCTCCACAATAGCAGCTATATCCTGCAGTATCTTGATGATGTATTCGCCTTCAGCCTCCAGCCATCCCGCAGGATCCGTCAGGTGTGGCACATCGCTGCTCGGAGCACATAGTGCCTCATCCATCAACTTCTCGAGATTCTGCAATTTCTCCCTGTGGATCAGCGCGACAGACGGCTGGTCACCCCCAATGCTGTGAGCCAGCACCGAGGAAGTTGCGCTGGGGAGGTGAGAGAAGTCTGGCACAGTGGAAGTGTCCGGGGCTACCCATTGTGGACCTGCGATGCGGTCACGGGAGTGGACCTGGATTGGGTCGGACAATTCGCTGAATGAGTCGGAGGATCTGGTTTGGGTGTGAAAGCTTGGCGGGGGATACGGATCTCTGTCTTCTTGTGGTTGGCGTGGGGGAGTGCTAACCGCGCCCGATCTCTGAGCTGCCCAAGAAGGTGGTTCTGTGTTGCGTTCAGCCCACGATTTAGGTTCAGCATGTCTGTAGGAAGATGATGACGACGACGAAGAAGAAGAAGGTCCTGGGCGGCTGGAGCTAGTAGTAGATCCAGTGGGTCGATTTGGGGCAACGCGAGGTCGGTCCTGGGCTGTAGGGATGTTAAACTGGAAAGGGTAACTGGGATGGATACAGAACGCACGATTAACTCCATGGTAGTTATACTGATTGCCTGCGATGTGGTTAAAGGTGCTGCCGCTCGCGTTGACGTTCTGTGCTCCGGGGAAGAAGCCAGTAAATATGTTCGACATAGTTGGTGGGAGAGTGGAGGGGAAACACTCAGAATCAACGCCTTTGCTGTGATTCGTGAAGCGCGATCACGGCGTCAAGGCTATAAAAGCGCCTAATAAGCAAATGGCCGGCCTTGACCGTCTGGCTTAACGGATTGCCTCGATTTAATAAACCTCCAACAAAGACGGTGTCCGAGAAGGGCATCAGGCAAGTTACACACCTCTCATCGATGCAGTACTGCAAAGTACCAATATTGATGGTCCATCAAGATCCCACGTCGAGTGCTAAGCAGTAGTCGCGATATTGGTATCAATTCACCGACAACGACCGCTGACAGATAGCCTTGGGAATTGCGTGTGGGTAACTTACAATGTATGCAAGTTGTTTTGTCCAGGCAGGGAGGTATCGCCGCAGAGTTGACATTATCTTATTAATATTGCTCCTCAGAGTCCAACCAGTTGAACCAGAACGCGTCTGGAGGCTTTGTTTACACTTGTTTTGACCCGAACACCAACCATCTTCCTCCAATCTCCTGGACCTCTTTAAACACCTGCAACCTGCCTACAGCCGTCATAGCTTCGCCCCGCTTGACTGTCTTAGAGGATGGAAGAAATTTGCTACCGTTTGCCATACACCTTGGAAGCGAATGAAGCGGCTCTCGGCGATCTTCGGCCAGAGAACTGCATTGCTACCTATGGCGCTCACAGCTTCCCCGCCCCCGCGGCGGCTACGCCATTCAGCTACGACAACGAAACGCCAATACCTTTTACTATCGATATTTCAACCTTGGATTCATCTCTACACGTAAATGCCTTGCATCCCGAAACGACCTTGCCCTTCAGCTTCAATGACGTATCGGGCATCCAAGAACACCAGTCTAACGGGCTTATTCAACCCGCAATATACTCTGAAGTATTCGAAGCCTCTCTGGATACGCCTCAAGAAGACAAAATGAACCTAGAAACCACCTCTCCTTCTTCGATTTCAGATGCAGCTGCCCTTGAACACGCCGATATCGGAAAGACCATCGAAACCGATCTGCTGCACAAAATGAACGCAATGCATAGCCGACCCGCCGTCTTTTTCTCGGCCTCAAGACTTGCTCCCCTTCTGGAATCTGACTCTGCGGCGGTGTGCCCCCTGCCAGTGCCTGTCGCTCCCCCCTTCACAGAGGCTCCTACCAGTACGCATCCCTCGTACACGTACGCCATTGAACGTAAGGGCGAAGATTTGGAAATAGAATCTAGCGCTCAAACCGTCAGTCATCCTAAATTTGATCAAGAGGACTCAGCGAAGGACGAAGAATGGGGCTTGTCGTATGAGTTTGACCTCCCTAGTGACATCCCGGTACTTCTCGCGCCTCTTTCAGCACCAAATCTTGCCATCCAGATCCCCGAAGAACCTCATTTGCTCGACGTCGATGATCCTGCGCCTGTCCCGCATACACTCGATGGTCTCATGACGCCTTCGCAAGAACCCATTCCCAGTCAGCCTAGATATGGTGAAAAACCAGCGATGAATGCCGAGGATTTTGTCTCGCCGGATAAGCTTGACCTTCCCGCCGAATGTGCCGCATCTCTCGCGCCGCTTTCAGATTCATATCTGATCATGGAGCCCGCCAACCTACTTGCTGTCCTCGATACCGGTGCTGTGTCTGCCTCGGATATGGGCGATAATTACGCGACGCCCCTACAGGAAACTGTCCCGGAAGCGTCCATTCCAATAACCCTCCTGGACTTGCAATATCTCGACAATGAAGAAACAGACATTATGAACGGTATCGCCATATCGCACTTAGAATTACCGATTACCGATGATGTCTCTTTGGATGCAGTCGAGCTTCTAGTCGCCGACGCATCGGAACAAGTTTTTTCTCCAGATGCAGGCACTTCTCAGACCTCAGAACTACAGCACATCCCGCCTTCGTCTATCACACTCGAACTCGAAGAGGAAGGGAATCCAGCTGTCGTGCCGGAAGAAGATTTGGCCAACATCATTGGACTAGCTGAACAACCTCCCGTGCTCGATGCCGTCGATGTTTTGCCTCTGCATACACCAGTTGATCCCCCGACGCCTAAGCAAGACCCGCCCAAAGTTCCCACTTTGCTCTCTCAAGGCTCTGCCGTGCACCCCCCTGACATTCTACCTAATGAAGCGCATTCCGTGGAGTTTGTCGCCATACCGCATTTGGAGCCTGAGCGTTCGGAGGAAATCTACGACGAGGTTATAGAGATGCAGGCAGCTGGCGCAGCTGAACATGACCTGTCTTTGGACACAACCGTTGCGCAGACCTCAGAAGTGGATCTTGAACCTGATACTCTCACTGTGCTGCTCGACACTTTGTCTACCCCCACCGCAGTTCCTGGTCCTAAACTTGAAGTTATGCCGAATTCACCTGGTAGTGTGGAAGAGGAATATTTCAATGCCATCTCGGATGATGCGATAAGCGAGGACCTCTACAAGGGCGTCGCGTGTGTTGTTTCGACGATCGAAGTTTCCGCTTCGCCATTTCTTGGCGCTGGCACCCAGGATGAAACTCGATTATCAACATCTATTCACGCAGAGACCTCGAAGATACAGCCCATGCATATGACCACTACACTCGATGTCGAAATTTCCACATCCGCCGTGCTTCTAATGCTTCCTCCCAGGCTGGCTCAGTCTACCGTGCTCAACGATAAAGCAATGGTGACTCCGTCCTTGCATGTGGAACGCTCCCGTCCGCTAAGGGTACAGGCCGCCATGTACATCCCTTCCACCGCCTCTATTCCTTTGCGCGTGCCTACCGTTATCACGTTGCAGAACCCACTGGCACCCAGCGCTCTGGAGATATGGATTGCTTGTCTACTATTCACACCTATCATTCTTGTATCTTTAATATCTGTGGTCAGACACGTTCGTTTCATTTCCTTGATGGTCTCTGTGGCAGCAAACACTAACCAATGAATAGTTTTATATTGAAGGATGGCATGTAGATGACATCTTGGCGTCCATCAATTCATTTCTCCAACCACCGACGAGTACGACGGCAGCCCCGACTAGCTCAACATCCTTGTCATCTCTGGCCTCGACTAGCTCCTCGGCCTTGCTCACTCCGACCTCCAGTGTAACAGGTTCGGAGCTCAACGTGGATGTGCACCTTTCCGAAAACGAAGCGGACGTGGAATACTGTCTGCGCATGCCTGGTGGCTTCATCGTTGACCTGGAGAGCAAAGCTGAGCTCTCTGGCGGCCACAGCTCAGCACCTATCCCATCGAGCATCCTGGCTGAGATAGATTCTCGCAAAGCCGAAGCACCTCCGGCCTCCCAGGAGGATGATATCGAACAACGCACACCTATCATCGATATCACTTTGACTGCGGCCTTGCCCGCACTCGCCGAGCCGCAGATACTAAATGAGAAAGAGGAGCCACCTTCGATGGCCTCGGAAGAGCATGGAAAGGAGCTCAAGGATATGCCCAAGAAGCGATTGCGAAGCAGAGGAAGTAGGAAGAGCAAGGTCAGTGTGTATGTCAGCTTATCGGCACATCACTCATGAGATATATTCTCGCAGAATAAAACTATGGTTGTGGTTGATCCCCTTACCGCATCATCTGAAGGTCATAGCTCGGTGAACGACCCGGATGTTCCTGCCACCGACCCAACATCGCCAACACTGTCAGATGCTCCTGTCAACGACGAGCACTCGGTCTCCATCGTTGGAGATCAAAGCACACCCTTGCTCGATCTCGGCCCAGCATCCACAGAAGACCCCGCAAAAGACGATTTCACTCCTGCACCGATTCCAGATTCCGATGTTACTTCCAACCTATCTCGGACCGAGCCACTGCCCGATGCTCTTGCGACTCAGGAGGCAGTCACCCCCGTGGAACCTCAGGCTACTGGGGGTACCAAAGAATGCCTCACGCCCATCCAGAACCTCGATATCTATGAGACGTTAGAGCCCGAGGAGCCATTCTCGACTGTTCGCAGGAGTACTCGCCGCACTCAATCGAAGCAGCACCAGGTACCTGCACCCGCAGAGGAGCTCCAGAATCCATCGTCCTCTGTCGCTGGTTCACAAGCAGCGGGAAGGAGCCGCCGCCGGTATCCTCAGAGGAGGGTGTGGTTTGAAGTATATCGAAATTGGGCGAGCGTCCCGGACAGGGAGAAGGATGAGATGCTAGAGAGGGTTCAAGATCCCGAAGCGTTCTGGATGAAGACCATGTCGAACTTGTCCGAATGGTCTCCGCCTTTATCTCAGACTGGTGATACGATCCAGTGGTTTTATTGACAAGATCGTAACTGCGCGAGGCTGGCCTTGTCGCGTATAGCTCCCTCTTCAAGTCTGTACTGTGCCACCCATGTTGTAAAGTTTCTTCGATCCCTCTTTGTGTAATACATTACTATAAGCATCCTACGCATTAGTCCATATTCCCGACGACTTCTGACTCGATTTCTACAAAGTTCTCGTTGTATCTCGGGTGCGGCTGACCGAGTCAAAACATAGCCCATTAGACACGTGCCACGCCACCATATATAACAGCCTTGCAGGGTCGTTGGACAGCCCTCCACCGCACCTCCCATTCCTTCCCCACACCCTATTCCCCCAACCACCAAACTAAGTCAATATGGACGACTGGAACACCAAGACTGTTATCGGCTTCAAGGCCAAGGCCCCGACAGTGACTCGCAACCAAGGCGATCTCAATGGTATGTTACCTGTTTCTGTCTTGTGAGCTACAAAAGCTTACACATGCCTTACTTGCAGCTGTATGTTTTCTTTCTCGCGCATCTTTAACCAAGGGCGATGTCTAACACCCCCTTCGATCGTGTAGGCTCGGCGAGCCGGTGCAGTTGTTGGCACAGACAAGAAGATAAGCTCGGGCGGGAACAAGGCTCACGTCGGTGCGTTATCAGGGCCCTCATGCGTGAGGCGTGAAACTTACTATGCGGCAGGCACCGACCACCAACGGATAGCAAAGCTCGATCGTGAAAACGAAGTCGCTCCTCCCGCCAAGATTGCGCCATCAGTCGGAAAGGTACTTGTCTCACTCATCTCATCGCCGCACCCGATGCTCATCTGCGTTCGTCTTTCAGGCTATCCAGACCGGACGTCAGGACAAGTCGTTCACCCAGAAAGACCTCGCACAGAAGGTGAATGAGAAGCCCTCGGTCATCCAGGACTACGAGGCCGGCAAGGCCATCCCGAATCCCCAGGTCCTCAGCAAGCTCGAGCGCGCGTTAGGCGTCAAATTGCGTGGTATGTGCATGCTACCTCGTGATGGCGGATGATTTGCTTACGTCTTCGGTCTCGTGTGCAGGTAGTGACATTGGGAAGAAGCTGGAGGGGCCGAAGAAGGCGTGAATTGACCCCTCCGTTGTCGCTGTACTCTTAACCGTCAGGCTCGTTGTGAATTTTGGTACTTTTTAGAGTCTTAATTGCAGTATTACTCTGAGTTGTTAAAGAAAAATAAATGGGTAAAACAATAGGAGTGGTATCACAACACGACAAATACAAGATATAAGTGTGACGTCTATACACGAGTAACGAGTAACGTATATAGTCTGTCTATGAGAGACTAAGTGTGACGGAACACGACCACACTATGAGCCTTCCCCACCCTCCTGAGCACCCTGGAACCAGAATCAGGTTAGCATGAAAGGCAAGGCCAATTTCGTTCAGAACAGCTCACATATGAGATGTAATCTGGGCTCTCGCATGCCTTGTATTCCTTTAGCAACTCTTCTGCTGTTGCCCTGGTAGCCGTGCACATGAGGATCGGGCTGTCGCACAATGTGAAAAGACGAACCGTGCATCATCAAACTCTTCCAGCCCATTCTCAAACATCTTCTCTTTCTTGTACTGTTCCAGGAACGCATTTCGTTTGCGCAGTTTATCGAATTGGTCCAACATGCGTTTGAACAGCTAGAAGACACATTGTTCAAATGGCCTCGCGACCGAAAATAATTTGAGACGCATACTGATGCAACACTGGTGTGATTGGCCAGCATCAGGCCGCTCACGCGATGGTTCGTCGGTACGTACGGGGACTTGCGAGTTAGCGCGACCTGAATGGATGCAGGGCCCCAAGGGATGAAGTTTGCTAATTGACGTTCTCGTATCCGCAGGAGTGATTGGTGCACCTAAAATGACGCAGTTAGCAGGGGCAATTGAATGATGGAGGCAGTCGTACATCGGTGGGATCAACGTCTCCTTGAATGATGTTCAAGATTGAAATGTAACACGCCGTCTTGCTCGGGGTTGTCGACACCATGCGATTCTTGGGCTGTAACAGCCGACGCATAACGTCGAGCACCGTCGTCCGGCGGATGGTCTTCGCCTGAACGCCTGTATCAGTACACTCCACCGTCTAGTACGCGGCTGGATCACCTTATCAATGTTATCGCTGGTGAATGGTGTATACGATGTCATCAGGAAGTGGCAACGCGGTGTTGGGATGAGGGATGCGATGATGCCGACGAGGTCGTTGTTCATGTATCCTGGATACCGCAGCGTTTGCGTGCTAGCGGCCATGACGGTAGAGACCTGTGCGCCAACCCATCAGTCATACGTGAATAGAAAACGGGATATGGGCATACAAGCTGATTGGTCTGGTCAAAGGACGGTGTTTGGACGTGAAGTCGATCTGCAGAGATACGCGACAAGGCCCCATTGTCAAGCACGACCACTGAATCGGCGTGGTTTATGAGACGCTTGAGGGTCAGCAGGGAGTTGTAGGGCTGTACCACGACGTCTCCTTCTTGGTTGTTCGGGAAGACGGAGTATGTTTGGATAAGTTTCTTCGGAAACCTGTCATTCAATCGTTCCAGAACGAAAGAGCCTAAACCAGAGCCCGTTCCTCCTGCTATTGAGTGCATCATCATAAACCCCTTGTATCAATGAGTCAGGGAAAGCGGAAATATGGGAGATTTTCGGGAGCGCGTACCTCTAGGGAATCACTCCCTTCAGCCTCACGGTCGACCATCTCCATAACCTCTTCATATATCTTCTCCCCAGCAGCATATCCTTGCGCCCAGTTATTGCCCGCACCACCTCCATCTTTTGATACAAAGATGTTCTCGGGATTATAGAGATTGGCAAAGGGAGATGTCAATATGTTGTTGATCACCTGCTCGAGGCGCGATAAGCTGGGGTGATCGAGAAACAGCACCCTCTACGCACCCGCGGTTCCAGATCGACGAGAATAGCGCGTGGAATGTAGTGCTCATCGTCCGCCTGGTAGAAAAACACGTCTTTGCGATCTCCGCCCTCGGTAGCCCACTCCTCCAGGATGCCTTCTTTGTTTATGCCGTGTTCAGCACACAGTCGTTGCCAGAATACGGATCCCACTTTGGCCCCAAGTCAGATAATTAATTTGCGCAAAGCATCAGCATACACGACCATACCCTGGTTGCCGCATTGGCCCAGTTGCACTGTCACGATTTCTCGAGGCATGGGAGGCGAGAGTTGGGCGTCGGGTCAAACTCCACGTGAGCGGCGGCCTTTCAAGTTCTACGTACGCGAGTTTACGCAGGTAACCGCGCATGGGGCCTGCGTACGTGACGCGCGTCCTGCTCATCGAACCAGTCTCCGGATACAAGGTACCTGCCCAATGATTAATTGGTATTGCTAAGCGGCCCGCAAGACGAGAGAAACGGAGAGCATGTGTGTCAGCTAATTAATATTGTCCCTGTGCAGACCGACTACATATATAAGTTCTATCGTAGGCTTCAGTCGAAGTATCAAACCTGTTTCCGTACAACTCAGAATGGAGAATTCAAATGCTATCAAACTCGCTCAGATTGCAGGTGTAACGAGCTCAGTCTTCTTATCCGGTGCGTACATATCATTACAGTCTCCCTTCCTTTCAACCTGGAAGCTCACAACCCTCCCCAGGTTTCTCATTCTCGGCATCCTACCTCTCCATGCCAGCACTGGGCCTTGCACCAATCAATATCCGCCTAAAGCAATGGCTGAAGATCTACGACTTGGGAAAGTTCGTCTCACCCCCACTTGGCCTTGCTAGCGGAATCACGTGGGGGTTGCTATCTTACTCGCATTACGGAAGCCTTGCTTGGAAGAATTACGCAGCTGCCGGGTTTTTGACGTTTGGAGGGACGGTGCTTTGGACGGTTGTGGTTATGATGGGCACTAACAATGAGCTGATGGAGATGGCTAAGGCTGGGAAGGGGGAGAAGGAAGGGGACAGTGGGGCGTTTAAGGATAGAGCTGAGACGGTGCTGAGCAGTTGGGACAAGATGAATTGGGCGAGGATCGTGTTACCTTTAGTTGGGGGCGCGGTTGGAATGTGGGGGATGTTATGATTCGAAATTACATTATGATCTGCCACTTGACTGACGCCAATTCAACAAAGCAAAGACAAAGAACATATAATGCATATACATTCATGATCAAACTGGAAATCAAAACAAAAGTAACAACATGCGGGGTGTAATTGTGACGGTACTATGTGCGGAATATGCGGATGGCCTTGAGCCGTGGTGGGTAACGATGCAGTGTAGGATTATAAGTAGAAGTGGAGACCGAAACAGTAGACGTAAAACAAATAGATGAAGATTGGCCTTGGGCCACCAAATTTGACAATGATAGAGTCTCCCTATTGTGGTACATGCATAAGTCCATATTGAAGAGACGGATGGTAAGTGGTAGCTTGCTGAAAGGCGTAGTCTAGCTGGGCTGGGGTGTGGCGCGCGGGTAGATCCTAGAGACCATAGGGTATGCATTCGCCACATGCGAAGGTGGGGATGGCATGAGGCGGGACGAAAAGGTAATGTGAATTAAGTGAATCTAAAGTTTTTTGCCTGCACCCCTACGCGCGGGGAGCTTCTTCATTTGTCTCCCGGCGCCGCCAGCAGGTGGCGGGGGCGCCGATCCAATTGTAAACAAGCCGCCTCCTGCCGGAGGCAGAGGGGGAGCTGCTTGTTGGAAAGGCGACGTAGTTTGGGAGTTGGTACCACCACCAAAGCTGAAGCCGCCGCCGCTCGGTGTTCCGGGCGCCGGAGGCAAATTCGTGTTGCCATTGGGCGCGGGTGACGCCGGTTGGCTGGACCCAAATGCAAACGGATTACTGGCAGTGGCAGGAGATGCGAACCCAAATGGAGTGGGTTGATTGAAAGTAGATGGGCTGCTCGGGGCGGTCCCTGCATTGGATGCGGCGGACGAAAATGGGTTAGCCGCTGACGGCGCCGCAAAGCCGCCAAACGAGTTGGACGTCGCAATTTGCAAAGGAGCAGCCGGTTGCTGCCCAAATGAGAATCCGGACATAGGTGCGACCGGGGAAGGCTCTGGGGTGTTCTGACCGAAACCGAAGCCCAAGGATGCAGGGGCAGGGGCTTGTCCGAAACTGAACCCCGAAGACTTCGCCTCCGCCTTCTCTTCTGGCTTCGCAGCAAACGGGTTAGAGGCTGGCTGTGCGTTTCCAAAAGCGAATGGCCCAGATCCACCTTGAGTGGTCTGACCGAACGGTGCGCTTGGGGCGCTGGCGCTGGGCGCACCAAATGAAAAGCCACCAAGATCGGGTTTAGGCGTCTCCGAAGGCCTTGTGATTTCCCGCGTAGGACTCTCCTCCATTTTGAACTCGTAATCATTTTGGGGTGGCGTAACTGGCCGTTGAGGCGTAGCACCTGCATTTCCAAATGCGAAAGGCCTATGTGAGACATCCGCTCCATTGCTGCTACCAGTTGGCGCTCCAAAAGAAAACGACGGCGCCATTGGCGGTGCAGGTGCAGGGGAGGAGCCGAAGGAGAATGCAGCCTTTTCCGCTCCCGCAGGGGGTGTGGCTGGAGAGGCCCCAAACGAAAATGGACTTAGAGAAGATGGTCGAGCATCAACAGAACTTGCGCGCTGCCCAAACAAGAATCCTCCGCTAGCCTCAGCTGGAAACTGTGGCTTAGGCGCCTCTACAGTAGCTGCAGCGTTGGGAGCCGGCTGGCCAAAGGAAAACTTGGGCTTCACTGATTCAGCAGCATTGGCGGGCGATTGCCCACCAAAGCCCGCAAAAGAAGACACAGGGGCAGTGCCAAACAGCGGGGTTGGTTTCGGTGGCTCAGCGTGCGCCTGGGATGTGGGCAATGCTGCTTGGTTGGCTGGAGCACCAAATGCAATGGGTGTCGGTGCCGGTGTGGCCACAGACTCTGTCACTTTAGGAAATCCAAACAAAGGGATGGTCATAGGTTCCTCCTTCACTGACGCGAGTCCGGCAGACTGTCCGAAGGGCGGGGAAGTAGAGCTTGAAACAGAGCCACTATTGGAACCACCAAACAAAGCCGAGGGTGTGGTGGTCTTTGATGAATCACCGAAAAGCATTGGCTGGCTCTGAGGAGCAGGCTGCTCTGCCTTCTTCGTCTCTCCCTCCCACAGTGGGTTCTCCGTGTCTGTAGTCGGAGTCACGTGTGCGGGACTCCCGAACGAAAAGCTTGCTGGACTGGGAGACTGCGCTACTGTCTTATTGACAGCAGGAGAGTTCGAAAAGAAGCTGGGCGATTCGTTACTCGAGGCTGCTTCCTCCGGTTTATTTGATGTCCCAAGATTGCCAAAGAAGTTGGGCACACTGCCGTTAGTAGCTGCTGGTTTTGCTTCAACTACAGGCTTGCTCAATGCCACCGAGTTCCCAAAGAAATTTGGGATGCCTGACGTGGTTATCACGGGAGGTGTCACTGAAATCGGCTTGCTGAATGAGGGAGAGTTCGCGAAGAAATTGGGGACACTGGAAGGCATCGAAGCTTCGACAGGGGCCATCTTCGACTGCTCGGGGGTAGGAGCAGTGAGGGAGATGCTTGGCGCCAAAAGAACAACAGATGGCGTGGGCGGCGGTTGCGCGAAGAACGACGGCATCGCTGCAGGCTTCTGTGCATCACCCGTCGATTTACTTGGCGTTACGCTGGCGCTCTGAGTGAGCGAGAACGGCAACGCAGTCATAGGCGGTTCCTTCGCTGCCGACAGGTCGTGTTGAATTGCAGGTGCCTGTTTAGGGTATCAGCCACTGTACTGCAACCTGCAGGAAAGAGACTTACCTCCTTTGCAAAGCTGAAGCCTGCGGGGACAGAAAAGATGGGTGCCTTCTTAGCTGACTCCTCGAGTGCAATTTGCTCCGAGCTCTTCTCCTGCCACATGCCCTCCTCGGATTCCTCCTCCTCATAGGCAGCAGAGAAACGGTTGTGAGGCCTCGAAGTCGGGCGTGAGATATGCGTGCGTGTGCGGCCAACACGCAGAGATGACTGTTCACGGCTTGCATTCCTGTCGACCGATGCATCGAACTTTGGCGCGGTGAACAAGGAAGGGGGCATCTGACGCTTTTGTTCCTCTTGTGCAGGGTTGCTCTTCAGAGGCTCTGTCGTATCTTCGTTTGAAAGGTCATCCTCCATCGCATCAGCCCGCTCCTGCCGTTTCTCCTCCGCTGCTTCCATTCGGCGCCTCGCCAGCATCTTCTTCATGCCTCCTTCTCCAGCATAGGGTTTTGTACCATTAACTGCGTCTTTGCCTTTCGCTCTACCAAGCCGCGGCTTGTCGTCATGATCCTGCATCAGGATGGGCGTGTTAGAGCGCTTTGGCTTTGGCTTGAACATGTCAGGGATAGTGGAAGACCCTCGAAGTCGAGTGGGCAACAAAGGCGTCTTGTAAATGTCCAGCTCATGCAGAGCTTTCTCTGCAGCGTTGATTTCAAGCGCTGAATATTGTCTGATTAGCACAAGGGCTTCGTATTTAAAATTCTAACATTACCATTGTTGTGGCTGCTGGAGCCCTGAGATCCGCCAAAGAGAAGAGCACTATGCTGTCGCACTGGAGGGCGGCTCTGTGTCATAAAATTCAGGAACGTATGAATGGTGATATGGGAACGGACGCTTACGCTTCTTTGAGAATCAGCCAGAGATCCCAGTGTGGTTTTCGAATCGTTCGTAGCGTTCTTCGACTTGCTGTGCTCAGGTGGCGGACGGACGAATATAGGGTTCGCCGCGAGCTGTTCCAATGTGGGAGGCTCAGTAGCTTCACGTCGCTGAGGTATAGAAGGACCGAAATTAGGGCCAGATGGCTGCGGCGTCAACGATGTGCGCATCCGGAACAGGCTGCGAGTTGGAGAAGTAGATGCCTCGCGAGGTATGGACATGGACACCGAATAGCGATGACGATCCCGCGAAGGGCTCAAAGCAGCACCGTTGGTCGGAAAAATACGAGCAGGAGGGTCCATGGACATGGTACGGGACATGGCATCCGCCTGGCCGAACGAGGTACGATTGGGCGACACGGTATGCCTGTTATTGCGCGGATGCCGTTGCACGGAGAGCGAAGGCGCTGCTACTGAAGTAGATCGCTGAATGGGGGAAGGATGGCCTCTGGAAGTCAGCGGTGGGAACGACAAAGTGCCTGGGGGAGCGGAGCGAGGTTGTTGGAAAATCCGACCGGGAGGATCCAAGTAACCTGGCTGGTCCTGTCTCGGCGGACTCGAGATCCTCATCCTCTTGACTCTCTTTTCTCCCTCATCTACCAGCTCTCTAGCCTCATCACTCTGTCCAGCCCGTCTCCTCTTCCCATTCGCATCCTCGAAATCGTCATCATCTTGGGAGAACCAAGAAAGCGGGGCCGTGACGAGGTTCTTGATGGTGCCCAGAAATGAGGAAGAACGAGCGACAGGTTGCCTGCGACCGTCCACCTTACGCTTCTGCTGGGTATAAGACCTACTGGAGGCCGAGCTTGGGAGCATCACAGGCGGGGAGCTCGAATGGGCTGAAGGCAACGATCCACAGCCCGTTTCCGTCTTTCTCGCTGAACCCGGCGTTCCCACGCTTTGCAAAATTGAACGCAAAGCTCAAAATTGAATTCGACCGACCAGCGGCACTACCAGAATTCTTTAAAACACATCCAGTAGTGCTGAAAGTGGCCAGAAATTTATTCCTTGATTCATAGTTGCTGCTCCTTCATTCCGCAGTCACTTAGACAACTCGCATTTTCGCCACCACATGCCACCATCAAATACTGTACCATTTCGACCGTAGGTTCAGTAACGGGTAACAGGGCACCGTGAACTGAACACTTGGACCAACTTGTAACAGGTAACCCGACCAGTTGAACTAGATCAAATATTGGTAACATGTGTCGGTTCCTGAAAAAAAACCTTAAGGTGCACATTTTGAGTAAATTCAGCCTGCTAAATCACTTCGACTTGAGTACAGCTCGGTTGCCCCCTTTCCAGAACATTTAAACTCATTTAAATTTTCTGAACTGAACACTTTTTGGCAGTGTAACAGTAACCACAGGCCATGAACTGAATTGTATAGCGACAAAACTGGTAACATGTAACAACCCGTGAACCTACGGTCGAAATGGTACAGTATTCCGAATGTTCTAGATAAATGCATGGCTCGGCTCTATAAAATCGGTCGGCCAGCTGCAATTAACTAACTGAGAGTTGTGTGACTAGCCTCAGCGCTCTTTCTCATCCTTTTTGTCGGTCACCCGTTGGTCGGGATACAACTGTATAGCTGTCATCAGCTGGTTTACAGTAAAGAACCACTGTTTCCTGACCTTTCCGGGATTCATCAGGTTCAAAGGATCGATGGCCTTTTTGACTGTTCTCATTAGTTCCACAGTGCCTTCACCTAGTTCGGCTGGCAGGTACTCCTTCTTTCCGACACCGACACCGTGCTCGCCAGTACCTGCACTATGAAATGAGCGCGAATCCAGACCATCAAAAACGCAGACGCACAAGTACCGTCCAATGCGATAGCCCGGTATACGAGGCGGTGAACAGCCTCTGTGACCGTGTGTAGTTCGTCGTCATTCCTGAATAGCATCAACGCATGGAAGTTGCCTAACCATTGTTAGTGTGACTTCCTTCGTGCATCGGCATAGCCATAATAAGGCTCACCGTCACCAACATGCCCTACGATAGTCGAGGTTATACCACAGTCAGCCAAATCCTTTTTCGTTTCGTAGACAAGCTCCGGTAATTTCGAAGTAGGTACGCTGTAATCAGCTGGTAAGCTTCAACACGAAGAATAAACAAGGCATTCCTACCAAACGTCGGTGGTCCAGCATCTGCAGCCAGGGACAAGCGACATGCTGCTCGTCAATGCATATTTGCGACTTGACCAAAGATCCGCAGCTTCTGCGTCAGTTGCGGCGAACTCAAATCGGTCGCTGCCATGCCTCTTCGTAATCTCGCGGATCACATCTGAGGTGAGCTTGATAGCCTCCGGTGCTCCTTGTATCTTGAAAAACAGAGTGTCTTTTACAGGAAAAGGGCGCGCCACCTGCCCCGCGTTATTCAATGCTAACATCACTGCAAATGGGATCAGTACTTGAGGCTGATCTTGGCTTCATGTTCATCTCACTATGGTCGTCGAGAAGCTCGATACATTGCAGGTGAGGTCCATAGGGACTGTTCAGAATTTCTTGGACTGCGCTGACTGCATGCTCGACGTCAACAAATTGTGCCATCGCTACTTTGGTAGGGATCACGGGAGCCAAACGAAGTGTTGCTGTAGAGTAAATTCAGCAAGGCAATATACAACATGCAGGGCGAATGAAATACCTTCCGTGACTATACCCAAGGTTCCCTCGGCTCCTATGAAGAGCTTGGTGGTATCAAAGCCGGTGGCCGACTTTCTTGCCCGGCTCCGTGTTTTTATCACTTCGCCCGAGGGTAATACGGCCGTCTTATACAGCGTCAATAAAAATAACAAGGGCTGTGCAGATGATACTCACGACATTTAAGAACCACTCAGCTCTTGCAGTACCGTAGCGAACTGCATTCGTGCCGGAGCAACCTGTTCCTATCATTCCACCAATGGTCTGGATCCGGAGGGGTGTTAGATTAAATCAGATGTTGATGTATTCATTTACGTACAGCGCCTGGTCCAGGGTCCAGCTTTTCAATTTCAGTCTAGTTTCTGTATGGCTCACAAACTTGCTTACAGGAAAAAACAGAGGGATTCCCTTTTCCTTGAGCGTGTCGTTGATTTGCTCCCATCTTGCGCCAGATTGACAGATCATATCACCGTCCGATTCTGCGCGTATTGTCAACACTGAGTTGTGAGAAGAGACAAATCTTGATTACCATTGATTTGAATGATTTTATCCATGCCGGCCATGTCCAAGCATATGCTTCCAGACGGAAACTGTGAAACACATCAACTCCGCAAATTGAATCGGCAGTCGAATAGGACAAACCCCTGCGAAATGGCCCTCTAAGCTCGTGGCACCACTGTGTGCAGTGATCGGAACTTTGTATTTGCGCGAGATGTTGACAACTTTGACCACATCTTCGGTCTCAAACACGCGCACGACTACCGAGTGCGGTGAACTTGGGTGGTACGAATTCTCGGAGGAACCGTAGAGTTGCAGTGCGTCTGGTTCAGTTGTCACCACATGTTTCTTTGGGAAAGTTTCGCGCAGCTCTTGGATAGCCAATTGGACCTCTTCGGGTGATGCATAATCCGTCGAGAACGTCGTGGACGCAAGAATGCCCGACGACGGTGACTTGGATTCCCTTTCAGATTTCGGGCCAAGCAGAACGTAAAGTCCCAACAAAGCAGACAAGCCTGCGGTGCCAACCGCAATTCCCTTGATGAAACCTGTGTCACGACTGCTTGACTCCGAGCTTTCGACTTTAGCCAGACCACTGGCAGGGCCCGAGAGAGCTCGAACGGCCAGAATGGAGGTCAATCCAGGCTTCGGGATATGACTGATGCTGTTGACTCTACCGGCCAAGGCTTTACTGAGGCGAATTCGTCTGGGACATGGGGGGCGGAACATGATGGGTGTTAGCGCCGGCGGCCTGAGGGTCCGACCTGCGCCGACCCGCGGTACAAACCACGCGGCGTGATGTCAAATTCAGGTGAGTATCAAAGTAGCTTTGTATTAAAATGGTGCTACAGCAAGATGCTGAAATTGTTTCTATTACCTTGCTTCAATACTACCTTTTTTGTGAAGTCGGTATTGTCTTCGTTCACAGTCCCTTTCCGATACAGCCAATAGGCCATTTTTCCGTTCTTTTTCCAGCGCTGGTTGACTTCAGTAAATCCTATAACTGCCATCATTTCTTTCAGGCGTGGAAAGGTTAAGTATCTTGAGTTCTCCACGCATGGGAGGGGAAGCTGTGAGAGTACAATTCCTTTAGTCACTCAGGACGAGAGCGAGTAAGGAAACAGCGCACCGCAAGAAATAAGAGACCTTCGGAAACAAGCATATCACGAGCCATACAGAGCATGCGACCTGAATTTATCAATCTTGAGCGAGGCATTGGAGGGTAGAGAGTCGTGACATACCTCTGTGCTTGGGGTCTGGCACGAAATTTACGACTAGGCTGAGACTAATTATATCCCACTTCTCATGGTGCTCCCCTTCAGAATCCATCAACAGAAAGTCCTGCTCCAAGATATCGGGATGCCGGGAGCGGAGATCCATAGGAGTAACATCAATCCAAGAGTCGCAGGAGCGATAATTGTCGGGCTTCAAAGCCCCTACCTCGAGCAATCTGAACGTCTCGCTCAGTCCAAATACACTTCAGGTTCCAGGTTCGAAAGAGCTCACTTTATTTTAATCTCTGAGCCTCTGGTTGACATTTTCATCTCCTGCATCCACGAAATCAACACCTTCTCAGAGCCTCCACCCCGATCATCGCCCTGCCCTATGCTCGACATCCTCTGATAAGCCGCCAGTCCGCCTAGAGCTTCTATTTCGGTTTCAACAGCGGTCAATGATGATGCATTCTGTGCATTGCCAGGAGAACTGCGAAGTTGAGCGGCTTGCTTGAGCAGAACGTGGAATCGTCGAATAAGTGTGCGGCTAGAATTTGGGTTGCTTGAAGATGCTCCTTGCTCCGCGGGAGCACTGGTGATAGGCTTTTTGCGTTTTCTAGATGGTGGCATGATCGAGGATCCAAGTACTAGTGCAGCGGGTGCTTCATGATACTGTTTGAGTTCAAGTTTGATCGGGGGTGATTTTGGTCTCGCGTGGACTATGTACATATATAGGCTTATATAGGCTCGAACCAGTCTCCAAGGTATGAGAGAACGAGAAAATGGGACAATGTATGTGGCTAATTGAGTAATTCCACGCAAGTCGTGAAATCTGTTCTATCAGTATACGTTCTGGTAACGAGACTATCAACTTTAGTCTCCCGATCGCGAGGGGCCGAGGGCAAACACCAGAAAATTTGATCGAACCTGCGTAAACTCCGGATATCCTTGTCCGGCTATCAAATACACCCCGCTTGCTTCTGGCCACGACAATGATTTCGACCACTGCGAACTGGGCCACCATCGTCGACCTTCCAAATGAAATTCTTCACGAAATATTCAGATCTATGGACGACGATGCTCTCTTTGCGATGTTGCTGCTTTCAAAACGCCTGCATAACATTGCGTTTGAAATACTGGTCCCTCAAAAACGCCGCCGGATCCGTCCACAGGCAGTGGCATATACATTCACAGAAATCTGCCATCCACCCCCCCAGCTCATTCCAAGTCATCTAATCATTACAGACATGCGCGTGCTGCGAGCTCTGCGTCTTTCGATTTCTATCCACCAAGTCGGCTCTCTATCCGTGGTTGCAGGATTTGTAACAACCGCTCCACCTGCAGGATTAGACTCCAACTACACCGTGCCAATGGTCTTAACGGATGTGTCCAGATTTATGCGAGGTCTTGCACGTTTGTGCCGCCGCATCCCGCAAGTCCAAACGGTTGATATAGATTTTATGTCAAGCCTTTCGTCGGGTTTGGCCTCTTTGCCGGGAGGTACTGCAGCTGCAGCAGAAATATTGACAGCAATATCCATTGGACATGCTTGTATTTCACTGAAACTCGGAGGGTGGCAAATCGAAGCCAGACCGGAGGCCAACTTGAAGATTCCCATGCCACCGCCCCTAACAACCCTACTTGTCCTTAACCTATCTCTTACGGAGCTGATTGATCCAGTATTCCGAGCGTGGGCTATCGGGACAATAAATGCGTCCAGGCTGACGGAGTTGGTGCTCAACAGAGTCAAGTTCTCTGTCACCTCCCCGACTGTAGATGTCTTGCGCCTCCTGGACGTACCTTCTCTCATCACATTTCGCATCATTTCGCCAGACGTCAACTTCGATGATCTTTTGGTCTTCATGAGACATCATCACCGGATCCAAAAGTTATCAGTCATAACAATTGAACCCATCACATCGCCGGAAGCCTTTCCAGAAGAATTACTACCCAACCTCTCTGATCTCACCGCTCCTCCTCACTATGTCTCCCACCTCGTAAAATCGCCAAAGTCCCTTGCCCGCCTTCATTCGATTACCATTCACCCAGGCCACGAGTGGGATCACCACCAATTGACCAGCACGGTCGTTGATCGCCACCTTCAAGACCTCGAGGATTGCCTTGATTATATGTCTTGTCGTGAAAAATTGGCTACATTGGCAATTTGCTTGCCCACTGGCGCGCACGCCGAGAATTGGCTTCAGCATGGTCGCGGCGACGGTAGCAAACCACGAAAGGACGTTGAAGCCAATCTGGTGCATATCACCAGCCTCGATATCCATGATTGGTGCGGATTCCAAGCATTTAGCCCTGCTGCATGCAAGCTTCTAGTGCGATGGCTGGCATTGTTTCCCTCTCTACAATCTGTCCGTATACTCGACGGAGTGCGTCATATGACATCGATTCAGAGGTCAGCCTTCGAGAGCGAGATCTGGGAGCACTGCCCTCAGCTCAACAGCTTGGGGATTGGGTGGCATGTCAAAGAACGAGGCAAGTCTCTTTTCGTTGTCTTGAGTTTCAGCGTAATCTGATTCCATTTTCAAGTTGGCAAGAAAGAAATCACAAAGCCCACTTTGTCAACATGGCTGATGGAAACACTGCTTCGACATGTGAACGTTGTGAACACAGATATCCTTTCCTCTGCAATATGAAACGCAACCCCTTTTCGAAGAGGGCGAGTTGGGGCAGGGTGCAGATGCCGTTCATAAGTCCGAACCATCCGCATTTGCTTTGACAGGTGCAATAAAAAGGGTCTATGCAGCGACGAACATTATAGCCTAGTAGCTGCTTGATTATCGACGAGGAGCCAGTAATACCAATGCCATGGACGTCGCACCGGCGATAAACCCGATGGCGGGGAGGAGCAGCTGGCTGCTGAAACCCCCACTTCCCGCCGGCGCCTGGACGCGCTTGCCTCCAACCTCCTCCAGCTTTGGAACAAGGTTATTCTCCCAGCCTTCGTCCAACAACTTCTGCATCATCTCGTCATCCAATAACGCCAGTTCATCCATTTCCCAAGACGTGCACACGTCAATCATCCACCTCATCCTCCGTTTCCCGAGGTCTCCTCCTACTCCCGGCGCCCTTTCCTTCAGCTGGGACCTTAATTCTCCGACTTTCTCGATGGCGTCTCCGGCATTAGCGGGCAGGCTGCGCTCGATACGTTTCCTGATGATATTGGCCAGTTTGGGACTTTGGCCGTTGGTAGATATCATGATTTGTAGAGGGCCATCGCGTATTTGTGAGCCAAAGTAAAAGTCGCAGGACGGGGGGATGTCAGCGACGTTGACGGGGATTCTAAGAGCTCTGCACATGTCACATATTTCGCGAGACTTCTCGACGTCATCCACGGCGGTGAGAACCATGTCCACGTCGACGAGGTCTTCCGAACCGGCAAAAAGTCGATCATGGTAGGTGATGCGATCCGAGGAATCGATGTACTTTCTTGTAAGGGGATGCAGGCCGCTTGCAGGGCAGATAATTGTGATGAATGCGTCTGCAACCAAGACTGATTCTATGCGTCCCGAAGCCACATCACCACCGCCGACGATGAGGACGCGTTTATTCTTAAGCTGCCATGCGAGCAGCAGGGAGCCGCCTCCGAGGTCTGAGGCCATTGTTAGACTTGACAACGGGAGTGAGTGAAAGGTCCAGAGGGGTCGAGCAATGGTGATAGTTGAGCAGGACAAATGGTGGTTACAACGGCGGCCTTTGTGGTTGACAAGGCAAAAATGTCTTCAAATACTACCATGCGCCCACAACCATCAACGGGCTCGTATCCTCTGGCATTTGGTGAGCAACCACCCATCTTCTTGTATTCGTCTCTTTCGTTCTTCTTTCTAACCCCCTTTTTCCTTTCGTCCAGGCGTTGACCGTTTTCTCAGGCGTTGATCGCTCTTGTTCTATCTTTATCACCTTTCCTTTACCCTGCTAGCCAGGAAGTCGGCAGATTGCACTCGTAAACTCTCTGGAAGAGTCGTCATAGTCAACATTCGAGTTTGTCTTGTTCTTGTCCCTGCAGAAACTCTTGCCGTTCATGTGTGTGTTCTCTCTGGCCACTCTCGATCATTTGCTGAACATTCAAACAGTACCGCAATCGCATAATCCACCATGGTTTCCAAAAGTTTAATGGGTGCATGGGCATTCTTTGATTTTACCCTCCTTGCTGCGGGAATCGTCTCTCTCGTACTATCTTTCGTGTGGCGGAAACCCGACTTGTTGCTTAACCTGGCGATCACCGATGCGGATTTGACTGGTGAGTAGTTGTGCGTCGTTGACACTGCCGATCACATCTAACGCAAACCCCCAGCCGGCATGATACTAGGCATATTCTTAATAGCCACATTCTTCCTGTCGATTGGCGCAATCCTGCAGCGCAACCAGGTCACTTTTGGACTCATACTTTTGAACTGGATGCTGGTCCTGGATGCCCTGGTCGTCCTCGTCGTCGGAACCTTCATCTGGTTCTTCACCCTCGCAGAAGAGAACAACTTCCACGCACGATTCTCGCAGCAATCTGCTGCGAACAAGATTGGCATACAAGACAAGGTACGATTCAAAGTACTAGTTCGCTAGCATAGCTAACAGCATACACTGCAGCTTAATTGTTGCGGCTACTTCAACTTGACTGATCTGGTAGAGATTGGAGGCAACGCCTGTTCCAGTCAGGAGGCCGTGACGGCTCTGAACACTACTTGCGTACTGCCCATCATTACTTTCGCGGATACTACTTTGAACGACACATTCACGTGAGTCATAGTGGTCGAGACATTGCTGGCTCACATGGGCTAATGGAAACCTTTAGAACAATCTATGGCTTCATGGCTGTTGTGGTATGCCTGTTCATGGCGTCGCTGTGTGTTATCAAGAAGGTGGGCATGTTTGCCTATTTCCCGCATCAATGCCTGACATTGTACGTTTGCCAGCGAAACGAAGATGAAAGGTTCAAGAGGATAGACGCAAAACGGGGAGGAAGCGGTTTCGTGTAAGGCGGCCTATCTGTCTGCACTTCCCATATATGCCCATTTCGAGTCTTTCTTCCATTCCTTTGTTTCTTTTCCACCCTCCCTATTGGTTCACGCGGGCTCTAATCGCTAAACCTGTTGAATTATTCGCAGCTGCTCAGTTTTTTGTATATTATTCGGAACGTCTGATACATTTACAGAGGAACCATGCATGTTGTTCTAGACCTACCTTATAGAGGCCCAAAGACGTCCAATCTGATTGATTCGACACACGCAAACAGATACTGGAATAACGAAGGTGACATTTAAGAACATGTCTCTGCAAATCGAGTCACTCGATCGAGTGCATAGCAAGCCTCGCTGATAGAGAATCATCAACAAGACAGGACCGACGAAGAATAACAGATGTTGGAGCAGAACAGACATGAGCCGGCAAGCCAGACGAGCGAAGATGATTAGACGTGTTTCATACTTGTGAGACAGAGAAACAAGATGATGATAAAGCTTTCAAGCAGATAGAACAATATGTAAGATGCAGAAACAAGATAATGGTAAAGTATTGGGCAATTATTGGAGTAGATAGAGTAATGAATAGGACAAGTTTGGAAACAACTGCGACGAGAAGCGGCGGTTGGCGGTTGTAGCAGCTAGGGCGGTCGAAATTCTCGTAGCACGGGCGGTCGGGGTTCGCACAGCACAGTGGGTAAGTTGAAGAGTATGTTCAACTTATCGGGTCGACTACAAGTAAAGAGTCGGTCTCAGCGGCGGCGGCGGCGGCGGTCTGCGGCTACAAAGCTTCAGCGGTGTGGGAGGGCATGCAACAGAGAGCGGGGGCATCTGGATGGACAGAGAGATGCCGGTACTGAGCGTGGGTACCCCGTAATCGACGACCTGTGCGCTCTAAGCAAGCCGCACAGATTGCTGAGACAGTGTTCTGGTAGTGGTATACGAACTAACGTTCCACGAGACCTTTCCCTTCCGTGTGGACATTAATGAGAGACTCATTATTCGACACTTCTGGTTGGGCCCCATAAGACTTCCCCCCCACCGTCTCCCCGGCTCCGAAGGAGAGGGGAGGGCCTGCAGATGTCGATGTACCAAAGAGCTCTCTATCCGTCCCGCCTACGCCGCATGCTCAGCCTCCCCGCGAATGGACCTCCGCTAGTAGATGCCATACAGTAATAGGAGCGTAGTTTTGGAATTGATTGCTCAAAGACGGTCGCTGGTGGTGGTAGGAGCTAGTAAGAGTTGGCGGTCACAACCCGGTAGCACGTCATTGGAAGTACGTATAAGAAGTGGAAAGCTTAGAGATTGTTGCGGAAGTGTCGATAGGGGAGCGGGCGTATGTGGGCGTAGGGTGGTACGAGTAGTTTGGGATGACATGATTATGCTGGAATCCAAGTCCGACTAAAGCACACTGGCTCCAGTGACTGTACAAGTTTCCAAGACTAGCTCGCCACTGTACCCTGCTTGAAGCCTATACAAGTTTTAGTCCGGATTTTATCAGTTAGATGTTACCCGAAAAACCACCGAGCCCGCTCCGAGCCCGCTTTTAGACGGGGTCTTCTACAAGTACCGGGTCTAAAAGCGCACTATCAGTGCGTTTTATCCGAGTCAAGTCTGCCGGAACCCTGTACACTGCTTGAATTCCAGCATAATCATGTCATCATGTGATATTCCCCTTCGACGTACCGGTAGTTAAACACTCATAGTACAAATTGGAAGCGAAACAGGTGGTGACTGATAGAGAAGTCAAGTCGGGCGCGTGTGCGTTTTGGTTGGGAGTACGAGCGAGCATGGTGCGAATGGCGGCTACACGCGGGGAATGTGGTACGGACGGGTTTGCGGGAGCCGGCACGTGGTGTGGGTCTAGCAGGTGGGTGCTTACCCTCAAACTGCTGGCGCCCGCGTGTGCTCCCGCGTTCTCAGCTAGTTGACGACGTGGTTCGAATTCCGACGCAATTTACATGCAAAAGGGAACAGCACACGAATTACAGAGCGTCGTGACTGTCTAATGAATCATATATCATCACGGGTTTACAGCACGGCATAGCAATAGAAAAAACA
>KV417496.1:0-41697 GCA_001630335.1 Athelia psychrophila | reverse complement strand
ATACTAATCAAGACGTAGGTCGCTCGCCATGTTGCTAATGGACAACCCCTACGCCACCGCATTTTGGCAGCCGTTCCCCATCTGGATCTTCATCGCACAACACGGTTACCTGGCAATCCGTCCACGCAGCGCCAGATCGGGTTACAAGACTACTCAAGCAGCTTATATCGCCGGCTTCTTAACCGGAGCAATCTCACACATGTACTACGCAGCACCGACGCTCCTGGCTGGCGATTTCGTCGGCTACCACGCCGCGCTCCTACCCGACCTTGCAATCGATGCATCATCAACAGTACAGGCCGCTGCCCTAGGCCTGCTTCAGTGGGATATTCTATTCGTAGATCTCTCAACGCTTTGCGCATGTTTGTGGACTGCAGAAGACCTGGCGGAGTTCGTAGGCATAATTGCTTGGCTTGCAGTGGGATCGATAGTTGTTGGGCCCGGTGCGGCTGTGGTAGCCATCTTCGCTTTTAGGGAGAGAAAGTTGAACCCACCGGTTGTCAACGTGCTGGAGAAGGTCAAGAAATAGTACTTGTGGTTACCCTGTAGATAGTGGAATATGTTTGATTCGCAACATAAAATGATACAGGATACTGAAAAGCAATGTGATGTGACAAATCAAACCTAACCTATGCTCAGCGCTCATCGACGACTCTTGCCACTCGCTCCAGATTTCGACTTCCCGTTCGTCGCAGGCTTCTTCTTCTTGGGACGGTCGTCTTCTGAGTCTGAGCCGGTCTTACCACCTTCGGTGCGCTTCAAATCAGCTGGGCGAGAAATGTTAACATGGGCTGCAAAGGTGATTGGAAAAGGCCGAACGCACATTTTGCTGCTTTCCGCTCGAGCTCGTCCCAATCGTCCCCCTCATCACTTTCATCGCCTGCTCCGAAATCCGATGCACTTCCAGTGTCGTCGCTAGCATCAGAACCATCGTAAGCACTGGCATCACTGCCACTGCTTGCTTCCGAGACAACATCTTCAGAATCAGCCTCGAATTCCGATTCCTCGGAAGATGCATCGTCTTGGTCCTCCTACGATTCAATCGTCAGCACAGGTAGACGGCCAACAAGAGGAATGCGTTACGTCTTCTCCCCCAGCGCCACCGAGGAAACTCCAACCGCCCTGTTGGAAGAAGTCGTAAGGGCTTTCGTTGATCGTTTTCATGATTGGCCCCCAGTTAAGATTGACAGGACCCTCGCTCAACGCAATGTCGACAGAACTGTAATAGTAATGATATAAAGTCAGCAGGAACTTTGAGAAATAGCTGAATCTCGCACTTTAACCAATTTTTTACATCGTCTAGTTGCGCACTGGGTATCGAGTTGATATGCAAAGGAGCTTTTGTGAAGTCTTTGAAGATAAGAACGAGATCGAACTGCTTCAATGTGAATTGCACACGCTCGAGCGATGCAATTTCGACTTCGTTGAGGGTGGTGACGAGGAATGGGGGGTCGGTAAGATGCACTAGGCACTCCGTTGTCGGCTGCAGCCGTACATTGGTGCGGTGTGGTACACCTTCAAAGGACAGCTCTCGGAAAGGCACGTCCACCTCAAGAGTGTCGCCGGTCTGACGAGTGTTATTAGCAACAGCTGCATAGTGGAAAGAAAGAACCACACATACAGACGCGGAAGCCGCATCGGCGATTTTGTCAGAAAATTGGGAGAACTCTTTGTTAAGAGTCTGTCTTCGCTTTCTCTCAAGCTGCTCCATCTCAATTTCGTCCTCATCACCATATCGATGCTTGCGCTTGCGATTCCCTGTCTCGTCAAACTGAACATCGGAAGCTTCACGGAAGAATTGCACGTCCTTTGGATATTTGGTTAGTCAGAGCCCATGGCAGTAATCAAAGCACAAACATGGGCCTTCTTCTTGCCGATCATGATGGGCGCTTTGAGGTGTATATGTAGAATGACAAGCAACTCCTTATCACAAGGCTGGAAGAATAGATGCTTGATGTTGGAAAAGAGCACATCTAACAGAAAGTAAGCACGGCCAAAATGGTGCATGGTATATCGGCGTTTACTCACCGATCTTTTGCGAGCCGGCTGGCGAATGGTATCGCAGACCGTTCGAATGTATTTCAACTTCGCCTGGTAACCGTTTTCCATCAAGCGCTGGTCTGACAAATACTTCGGGCATCTTCTGAGGTCTTCGCCCTTTGACTTCCTGCAAGGTGTCCTGCTCGATGACATCAGCCATCTCCTTCTTTTGCTGCTCCCGCTTGGTCGCCTCTTTTTTCAGGTCAGTGATTTGCTTGTATATCGTGTCAAACCGGTGACCGTCAGTCGAACGATATGTGACAGATCGAATGAAGGTGGCTTCTGGATCTTCGAAGGGCTATATTTTGGGGTTTAAACTCCAAACCTTTACGGGAGAGCAGGATGAGCATACCGTATCCTCTTTCTTGCCTGCAAGTTGACCTGGTGTCTGGAAGTTGATGCGCAGATAGGTGTAATCACCCTCATCGTTCTTGGACGCATTTTTGATTGTGTTGATGTGGAACGGCACCGCGAATCCATTGGTGGGTAGCACAATCGTCTGCGCTTTGCGATCCACAAATATCTTCATGCTCTCAACTTCCTTGGGCAATGCCGCGTCACCTTTGTAACTCTGGAATCGTTTCCAGCCCTTGCCCTCTTTGCCACTCGCTCCAGCTCCGCCTTCCGCATGTTTAGCTAAGCCCTCAGCCTGCAGCTGGGCATGCAGCTCCTGCTGATGCTCCCGAATCTTTGCTACCGTGGTCATCATACCTTCCTCTTGAGCCGCACTTCGGGTCTTGGTACGGAGGACTTTACCGCCGACGGTCTTGTTCTTGCTGGGCGAAGCGGAGTGGCCATTGTTGAGCGGCTTGACTGGGGCCTTCTTGGGCTTGGAGGCCTTGAATTCCTCCTCGTCGTTGGCTTCGAAGAACAGGGTATCCTTGACGCTTTTGACGCCCTCCGTTAACATGGTGGCAGATTCGGCACCAACCTTGACGGTGTCTACCAGTTGAAGCGAATATCTGAGATAGCGGGTAAGCGTCAACCTATTGACCTTGTTTGCGTGGCCCTTACTTCTTGCCCGCATCATCCACGAGATCGGCGAAACCAAGCGAGATATTGAGAATCATGCCAGCCTTGAGTTGCCGGTTGTTTTTCGAGGACAGGAGGTACGCCGAATCACGGAATTCCAGGCCCATCTATGCAGCCAGTTAATATTCATGGCTCATAGCATGTGTATGACGGCGCACTCACACCAAAGCCAACATTCTTCACAAAATGTTTCTCGAGGGCTGGTTTCTTATCCTTGACGTAAGAGAGCGCATGTTGGTAGACCGTTCGAATCGGCGCGCCGTCTTTGATCTTCGTGATCAGGTCAGCTTGCAGAGCCAAAAGCAGTGTGTACACCTCTTCTTGTTCCTATCCGCCTGTTAGATTGTATCCCAAGGGTCCTTCGGGGGACATACTTTTGAGGGAGCAACAATAATCGTCCTGCCCACATTTGCGCAGTAGCCTTTGTAACGAAGTCCGGTTGCAATGAGGAAAACGCCGCTATGAGCAATCAAATCTGGAGAGGATTCCGCGGTGGACTTGAGGTCGTATCCAGATGTTGTCGATTTTGATTGTATGATGGGCGAGTAACAGAATTCCGTAGAGCCCCAGTCAACCTGTCTAGGGCATTAGGATGGTATTGCAGAGCAGGAAATACACGGCGCACGTCTTTCAGATTGCGACCCTTGCTCCAAACTTTCATGTCTGGGCCTTTGGCAGCATCGCCTTCCCCTGATCCCAATCTTGCCTCGATCTGTGTTGAGAAGTCTTCGTGCGATATCTTCCCTTCCTTGTCCAGAATCGTTTCCAGTTTCGTGGCAATGTAGTGGGCGAGGAGGCAGGAGGTCAAATTCGCAGCAGTGCGCACGATTTTCTGCACGACGTTCAATTAATTTCAATGGTTTTGTGTGTGGCAGGTCTGGGGAACGGACCATTTCCTCGTCATCTTTCACGGCCATAAACGATGACATAGCAGGGCCCATTTCGACCACCTCTGGTTTGCTGTTCGCGGCAGCTAGCAGACCCTCCCATTCTTTGACCAGTTTTCCCGTATGTGTCTCCTTCAACAACCCTGCGACGCGACTGTGCGATGTGTACGCTTGTACGAACTGGGGGATGGCATCATTGGGAGGTTCTTTGGCTCCTGCTTGGGCGATGATCTCAACAGTGATCGCATTATCAGCCCCTTTGATCTGTTGTAGGATTTTCGCTGAAGATCGTAGAGTATATAAGCAGGGGTAAATGACAGGGCCGGCGCTGCGGACCTTTCTTCGCTGAACATAATATGTAGACTTTGTCTTTTTGGAAGAGCATAAATGTTGAAGGAAACTCGAATCCCAGTAACCAAGTCTATGAAAGAGCATACGTCAGACGTCTGTACAGCACCAGGTCAATGGGACATGCCTGGAATGCTGTTCCCTTGCGGATAGGGTCATCTTCACCTGCAGGATCACCAGCCATGACCAAAAATGCCCCCACGTCCGCTATCGATGCATAGTCTTCGCTGTCGCCCGCGTTCTAACGATAGAAAAAAGCTCAGTAGGTGCGGAGCATGATTCATTGCCGGCCGGACTCGACGTACACTCCAAGCATCCTTGATGGTCTTCAAACGAGAGTTGAAAAGTGTTTTGTTGAGCTCGACTGACATTCCTGCGACACCAGGCCAGAAGAGATGGAAGAGGAAGCGAGGGCGCTGTGTCCAATGATGAACGCCTGCAAGGACTCACAATTCCTCGCCACACACGCGCATGGACCAAATATCACCAAACACTCGTGATGTCCATGGGCAATATTAATCGCGTGTGCCGCGACGCGACTGACCTTTCAACATCATATCCCGACTCTGCTGGCGCATGGCTTTTGATCCAACAAGCCCCAAAACAGTTGAGCCAGTCACTCGTTGACTTTCCACCGGATCTGAAAACGGTACATGACCAGATTTTCAGAAGGGTGTCAACACGAATGATGCACGTTACATATGTTACACAAGTCCACAGAAATTTGCAGTTCCGGAATGACACGCTTAGAGCTTTCAATTTTTCGTTGAAATTCAGGACAATCACATATGTATGGGCCTAATAATTCTGAAGACAAATTTTCGAATCTGGAAGGAGGGTCGGTTTGGGACGAACTGCAACTAACCCATCGACGGTATGCCCGCCGCGGATGGCGTTTGATCAAATACTGTATGTCTGAAATCGCTAGATCGTGTACGGGAGGGAGCACAGGATCGGATCCGCGACCCCCCTGCGGGTCACCAACATCACCACGGCCTCGCCGACGCGGGGTAATCGACCTGACCAATCTCGTCCGTCGACAATGGAGAGGCTTGGTCTTTGACATCATTCCGAGTAAGCACCCGACACTTCCTCTTATCAACGTGCATGAAAGCAATTTCACATCTATTTGATATCTACGTATTGAACTTGAACATTTAGCAGAGATGCGCCAGCCCCCTAATTATGCCTATGCGGGCAATGACCGGCAAAAAATTCGCCCTCACGGGCTGCAAAATTGAGCGTAGTAGGCAAAAGCCCATTCTGAGGCCAAATATTTTCTGAACCGCAAACTGGCCACCCTTATTTTCTCGCGCCGGGCCCTACGGCCCGATTCATAGGTTACAGAAGGTCTCCCATAGCTACAGTGTATCCAAAATTTTCAAAGTGCGGGTGCAGATCTCAAACCGAACACCAAATTTTGAGTCGACGCACCCCGAGGCGGGACAATGTAATATGCCGAGTCGGCTTCCGGACCTCAAGTATTGTCCAAAATCTGCATGGCCTTGCCACCACCAAGAAGTTTCATCCGAAAATTTGCGCACGGCCTTCGCTCATTTGTTCGTTTTTGCACACGGCCTTCAGCCACGCAAGATCGATTTTGTCCGGACCTGCAAGCCAACCGCGAAAACCATCATAGACGGGACCTGGCGCCCCGGTGTGCCAGTAGGCAAATGCATATTGAGCTCCACAGGTGATGTCAATGTCGGCCGATCAATGTGATCATGACCCCAATTTGTACGATGTGTATCTCAACGTGTAAATTTATCGAGGATCGCCATGGCCCGAGGCGGAACGGAGATCGACTCATCATTTAGAACGTATAGGGGGTTGGCCGAGATAGCAGGGGGTTGTACAAGGCGAGCGCAGAACGCGGAATTAAAGGTTCGAGGAGTCTGCTGGATTGATACTCACAGCCAAAAAGCTGACGACTATTAATGTTTTCTTCGTAGTTACTTCGCAGCTCTGGTTACTTCGTACAGTGCAAGCGAATTGGAACATTTACTATAAACCAACCTCAAGCGTCATCAAATCGAAGTCGAGTTCAAATTTCTCATCAAAAAAATAATTAGCTGACCCGATACTCGCCCGACGCCGCCGAGTGCAAAGCTATAAAATGCACCCAGAAATTCTTACCCACACTCAGCTTGCATTCCTCCTTCCCACCAGCCCACCACCACACCTCATATACCGAACTCCCCTTTCGACTTACCTCTTACAAAATGCTCGCCTCTACCCTCATCTCTCTCGCTGTTGCCACCGGTAAGCAAAGAACACGTACATCGTGCGCGTCTGAGTGACTGATCCCTCTCGCCAGGCTCTGTGCTTGCCATGCCCGCCGCACCCCCGGCCCTGGGAACACCCGTCGCGTCCAATGAGTGTGCCAAGTACACCGATGGCGAGGGTTTCAACGCCATCTGCGCGCCCCTCTTTGAGGTTACTTCTACCCTCATTTTCCAGGCCAACGATATCAACACCAATACGGTACGTACTGGCCGTGTCTCTACCCGACGCCATTGCTTAAACTATCTTCGCACAGGACGCCATCCTGAAGATCGTCAGCGGTGCCATCCCCTCCGACAACGTCCTCGGGCAGCTTACCAAGATCGCCACCACTGGCCTTATTTCCGGCACCGCCTACGCCGCTGGCTCCTCCATCAATGGTGTTGCCACCGCCATCGAGAACGCCGTATGTTTTCTTGCTATAAAATTCATGAGTACACCTGTATCTAATGCCGTCCCCTCAGACCCCGGGCTGCAAGTGTGACCTTGCCTCCTGCTACAGCGCCTTGACCGGCGCAGCCCAGGCAGCGTCCATAAACTCCAACGCCCAGGCAGCGTACGCTGAGGGTAAGCAGTTTCCACCTTATCCTTTCGTGTCGGGTTACTAATATACCTCATGACATAGCCAACTTCGCTTGCGCCTCGTACTACAACAATGCCCAGGTCAACAAAGCTGTCCCGGGCTGCGCTGCCTTCAATGGCACCACCGCCTAAGGGGTAGACGCCATAGTAGAGAGAGCGCTCCTCGCAGCACTCCAGCCGCTCTTTTGTTTTTTATACAACGCTCCCTTAGATACACGCTCTGTCCTTAGAGATATTCATTACAAATCAACGCTTTAATGATTGGCATCTTTTCAAAAGAATTATTTCTCTGTCAAGGTCCACGATACCATGCTCAGTCATCACCAATTCCGAGTGCACCGAGATCCCTGAGAATGAACACCGCTTCCTCCACCCGCATCTCCAGCACCGTCAGCTTCTCCTTCTTGGATTCCCACTGCTGCAGCGTCTCGCGCTCCATCCGCGTAAGCAGCGACTCATCCTCGCTGACGTCGCTCCGCTCCCGCTTCTCGAGGACGGCTTTCAGCGCCGGCTCCTCCTCCTCTGCCCGCCGCCGCACGCTGATGTTGTACAGCGTTTTGTAAAGGCTTCCGAGCAGCACAGAGTATGCTTTGTGGAGGTCCACATACCTGCAGAAAACGCGTCAGCTCAGGGCTAGGGGATACCAAGACAGCCGGCGACCAACCAGAGGTAGAATGTCCGGGTGGGATTCCGGTCAGCGCTTTTAGGCACCTCCTGGATGCTGACGAGGGATTCTGAGGCCATAGCCGACAGCAATGGCCGCGCTTCCTTTGGCGACAACATCGACACTTTTGAGATCTGATAAAGAGAATGATCAGAGTCTTGCCACGCCTTGCAGGGAGCATGTTGAATACCTGTTTCTCGTCCATCATCCCCGTGTCCAGCAAGAGCCGGAGCAGGCGCACACCGTCCTCTCCGTGTCTTTCCCGCGTGACCGCTTCTAGCACGCGCCTCCGTAGTCGCCGGCACACAATCTCGAACTCGACCTGGATTTTGGCGCCGACCATGGAGAGAAATGAACCTGCCCTGCCGACTGGTGTGGGATTGTCCGACGAAGATAGCATGCCGATGTAGTCCTTGAGTAAAGCCACATTGGAATGTTTCTTCGAGGGCTTGAGGATGAGGCCTTGGCTGAGGTCCGCGTCGTCCGAGAGTTGCAGGGATATGTTGGCGGTGGAAGTGGGATCTGTCCTCCGGTCAGCGTGGACATGGGAATGCGAACAGGGAGGGCATACCAGATTTGATGTCTGACACCCCAATCTGCTTTGCCTCTGTTGCTTTTAATGTAGCGCGCATGACCAGCGCAGCGCTCTCGTTGAACCGCTCCCGAGCAGCTGTCTCGATGATCTGTGGAATAAAGTATGAGGTGTTGAATGTATACTGACCACCAATGGCAAACCTTGTTGCGTATGTGAATGTTGAATTTGTCGTAGTTGATGCGAAAGAAGACTTCGTCCTATGTTACTGGTCAATTCCAAGATCCCTGTCAGGATGCTCAAGGACTTACATCGACAACCTCCTCTGTTTCTGCTTTGCGCTGCCGGAACAACGTCAATGATCTCCCGCATGAGGAGAACGACAAGGCCATACCTTCACGCCGCGAGGACCTGGCTTCTGAGCTTTAACCTTCTAAACGCTAAATCATTAACACAGAGGCATGTAACGAGGTACCAATGTCGAAACTTACCAGACCAACTTTCTCAGCTTCAGCTTCCTCTAGTTTGAGCCGAGCTTCGGCCTTCTCTGCTGCCTGCCGCAGTTCCTTCGCCGTAGGAAAGCCTGAGATCTTGGCCTTCTCTTCGCCCTCGTATTTGATGCGCTTGTCTCGCGGGGAAACGTGTGATAAGATAGTGGATGGCTTCAGGTAGGTTGTCGTGACTAGCTTGTGCAGTACTTTTTGATAGGCGTCTGGGCCTAACGTGCATATGTCAGCTCGCAGCAGAACGATCTGCGTTGGAAAATGTACCTTTTGGATGGTGGGCAGGCAGTTTTGATAGAATATCCGACGAACGAAGCTTTCCGTGGTCCAGTATTATCTGCAGAATCTCTGCGCCCTAGTTCATGCATCAGATTGACACAAGCGAGATGCAATCTGAACGACTCACCTCCACTCCAAATAACTGCTCGGCCTGCCAAACATATCTCCCAAACCTAAGCCTGGTCAGGCATTCTTCCGTGTTGACCTCGAGCACTTCTCCCTCATCCTCTGTCACTGCATGCCACACGATGTTATGCTGCACTAGCACAATGATAGCTTGTCGGACAGTGCGCGGCTTGAGGGACGTAAAGCGCACAAGATGAGCCAACGGTAATCGTCCTCGGGTCAGCAAAACTGAGGCCACTTTCTAATGCACAATGGGTCAATGAGCTTCCTTGAGAGATTCTACCATTTTCTTACTGCTGTTAACGGGCCGAATTGTGAGCTTGTGATCTGGACGCACAGACGTGCGGTCTCTGCATCGGCCATCGCAGAGCAAGAGCAATAAAGGCACTAGCGGGTCACAGCGATCGAGTTTTCCAGGTAGTTTGATTCAGCGGCAGTCGCATGGATATGAGTAGGCCCCCTTCGATTGTGATTAAGGAATAACCGCGACAGACTAGTTGTAGTCGCAAGGAAAATGTGATCGTGACTAATATTAATACATACTCAACTGATACCGGCAGGGTCCACAACAAGTCCCCAAGGTCGTGCCAACTCTGCCAGTTACAGTTACGACAATTTTTCGATGCAGCCGACATTCTCGTGTCAACGCCTCAGACCAGCTACCGAGGCGTAATCTTCCCCGAACTTCCCCACCTCATCCTTCAAGAACTACCCCAGACGAGCCATACAAAATAAAGCAGGCACTGTCTTGGGCTTCGCGCTCCACGCCATAATCTGACTAGGGATTCGGGCAGAAAAACTAGAGAACACGTCGAGGCGATTATACTTGATTCGAATGCCCTTCTGACCATTCGGGCCTCGTCCCGATCGTTTCTGATATCGCGGTTTGGGTCGGCTACCAACACTCGGAGGCCACTGTGTCTCGCGATCTCGATGTTAATCAAGCGTTCAAAATCTATACACTGTGTACTCTGCGGATCCTTCAAGCTCGCTATGATTGCTATGTGGGATGGACGCGGTGATGGCGAAAACGGCCGAGATCATCCAACAGTGGCATTTGACTTGTCGTCGTATCAACTCTCTGTCACCTGCATAGTCACATTAGCTATGGTCCTCCCCAAATGACGGCCGTTAGCACAGGTACAACTACCGGTACAGGCACTACATGTGCCCGAGGACTCTCAAGTGCCTCCTGCCCGGTATGCAGCCGTAGTTTAGTGCCGTCGCGGCTAGCTGTGTCTCTTAAGACTATTGTTGACACATTTAGCCTTTGCTAAACAGATAAAACAGTGAGCTCCACTTATGGTTTACTGCACATCCCGTTTTCTATCGACTCGCATGCGAGGTATCTCTTTCTCCTCTTCCCACGCGTTTCTCAAAGAGCGGAAACAATGGTGGGACCTTGGGTGGCTTGATAGCTCGCATCCGAAGAAGATATATGGGGGCCGCCGACGGTAAAATGGAGCGATTCTACTTATACTGAATCCCACATAATTTCTGTCATCCCGACGCTCTTCAAGGGAGGGAGGGGCTCACTCCAGTTCTCGGGTCATGGCATACCGTGGTGCCATGGAAATTGACCTGCGCGTTCTCTGCACGCAGGAATTCTGAGGCGGCTCCAGGAAGCAGTGATATTATCCTGGCCTCAGAATTGAATCTTGTCCAGCGGAACACATGCATGGTACCCTCGACTCCATGCATGTTTCTGCGGTAATCTGGGGAAATCTTCCCTAATATCAGAAATGGATATGGGTGTTACACTCACAACTTCAAATCTATGGTTGATGTAACGAAGGTATGTTCTGGTGGTCGAGTTTCTGCCATCTGTGCACGAAGCCTAGAAAATGGTAAGCCATTGCACGCATGACCGTATCTTTATTACACTCACAACTTCAAATCTATGGTTCATGTTCCGTTGCACGCATTGTCTAGGAAGACCGAGCATTCTATAATGATGCTACGAGGCGTTGAGGTGCATTAGACTGAAGCATCGCCTCACAATATTAATGGCCCAAACGGAACGACTAACCTTACTCTTGCCTTACTCGTTCGAGCTCCCGTCAGTGATCACCTCATGGCATAAAAGTGTGCATTAGAAAATATATTGGGCTATGGCGGACATGACAAACGTGTTTAATTCTGCGGAGGCCGGTGTGACTTGAACTTGAGCCATGCAGCTCCGCCACCGCGGCACTGACAGCTGACAGCAGCCCTGAACTTGCCTGTTTCGGCTGCGTACCGCTCAAGACTCAATACTTTACTTCCATTGACGTCAACGCTGCTAGCCTGCTCGAGCCCCTTCAAGTTGACACCAGGGGGCAAGCACTCGCGCGAGGCGCTAAACAGGGTGACCCCCCTGGGTCGTGAGAATGTGGCTGTGCCGCTCTCGTGTTGCCTCCGTTGTCGCAGATGTACGAGTAGCACTGATTGCAATAGCATCTGCATTCCTCTTGCCCCTCCATCGGCCAGACGAGCGCAATGTATACTAAATCAACACATAAATATTGCACTGCCTCCTGCGCTTGAGCCCGTCACATTTTCCTTTGATAGTGATGAAATCCGACTTGTTTCTATAATCGATGCAGCAACTGGGGTACACTCTGTTACTTGTGATCTATGTGGTACAACCATCAAGCTAAGAATTAAAGCAGCCGTGAATCATATTATGGATCATAGGGGGCATGACAATTGTAGGAAAATAATGTCAAGAGAAGCAACAAAAAAAAGCGGCAAAACAGCGAACCATGATGGGTAAATCAGTGCATATTTCACGGGTATGGTCCAATGATCGGAGGGCCCCAGGCTGGCGACTGGTCCTCAGAAGATTTAGAGATAGTTGACACATCAATGCAGGATCTATTTGCTGTAAGTTTAGCATGCTTGGTGTCTCCGAGTTTTTTAATTCATTGTCCTCATCAGGAAACGACGGACCAGCTACCACAGTCTCCATAGCTCCCAGTAGCGATAGTAGGTCAGTAGGTAGTCAAGGAGGTACTGCCTTTACCGTAGCATAGCACCAGATCTACTGTGCTCTACTGTAGCACGCAGTAGAGCTCAGTAGCGGGGCTGTTGGCTATAACGGCTCCCGTAGGGGCCCACAGGGTAGGTCTACATAGGATGTAGTAGGGTACCGTAGCGTCTGGTAGGAGCAATAGACAGATGCCGTTCCATCATAGAAATCACCGCACAATATAGAAACGACAAGCAAATGTGAAATTGAGAATTAGATATACAACTATACAATTAAAGCTCCTCGGACTGCATTCCGCGATCGTCTTCATCCTCCGAGCCCATGTCCACTTCATGGCCCACACCAGGTTCATCCGGGCACGCAGCTTTGCCTCCTGCGACATTCCCGTGACCTTATGTACACTTGCACCTGCGCTGCGACTAACGATAGGTAAGCATAACTAATATATTATAACAGCGCGAAACTCACAGGGCTCTCGTGAATTGTTTGCGGCGGACTTTCTCGGTGACAACGGGCTCGATGGCGCTCCGCTCTTTGAGTTCCGAGAGATAGCCGTGGTAGAACGGTTTGACGGCAGCCGAGTTGGAGAACTGCTCGTCCCTGACAATACCATAATTTATCCCGATACAATCGCAGACAAAACCCTACCTGTAGATAAACAATGTATCAGTCATCACAAATATAGGGCTCTGTAAATTACTCACCGCTGTCACGATCAGTGCGATTGTCTGCAATGGAAGCGGGTTCAGGGTGGCGATGATTAGCGCGAATGAGGGTGCGCGAGGGAGTGACCATTGAGCGAGATGGTGTGGGCGAGGCAAGGCGGCGACAATCAGCATGAATAAGGCTGTGCGAAGAAGTGGCCATTGAGCGAGATGGGGTGGGCGGCTTTCTCGTCGTCTACAAAAATCATATTAGATTAGTGACAGGATAAATAAATTGAAACACACCGTCAGCTTGCTTTTTGCCTGGCGTTTGCGGGCAGCACATTAGAAACATCAACCTCGTTTCTGTGCGGTTTGGGGGCACGGGCAGCCGCAGGTGGATAGTTCTCAGAATCTGACACTGTGGTAGTGAGCGAGAGAGTAAGAAAGGGGATTTGCCTACAGATAAAAATGGTTGTATATGTATATTGGTGATCTTAACGACAAGCTGTGTTACTACTGTTGTTGCGCCACTGACATTCCTGACATTAGAATACTGCGGAGTAGTAAAATGTAATATCAAATGAAAACTTACGATGATAACTTCGCAACACGCTAAGCAACGAGCTCCAAACTGTAGCACTGCTGCATTGCTTAGGCAACGAGCTCGCGATGAGCAGGAAATGAACCAGCAATAAAATCCAAACCCTGCCCACCACCACATCGCTCGGGTTTTTTTTGTCCCGCTGTACAGAATGGGAAAACAGCATTGCCGATACTGTGCAAAGTCGTTCCCCACCGTCCCTGCTCTGCGCATTCACATCTCCAAAAGGAAGAATTGTCGTGACAGCAGGAAAAGAGTCCCTGCGAGGTTAGGAAAATCAGGAGACGGGGCGGGGGTGGGGTCGGGGGCAGACGCAGGGGCAGATGGAAATGATGTTGTAATGGGAGACGCAATAGGAGACGAGTAAGTCCCAGCTCCTCCGGCTCCTCGCGCTCCGTTGGCCTCTCCGGGACCCGGCCACAATTGTTGCAGGTCAAGCGCACGGTCCATCTCATTACAAGGTTTGGCAGGGCGGTGGATTGCACCTGGACGTCTGATAATGTCCTTGAGAAATGTAAATCTTTCTATTTAAATCCCTATTACCAACGCATAGACTTCGTGCTGTTCCGCTATCTATCTGATTAATCCATTTCATTTCACGCATTTTGTAATACATAGGTCTTAGTAATTTTGCTCTACTGCACGCTCCATAGATCATCACTACTGCTATGGTACTGCTACTGAGCGCTACCAGAACCTACCGTAGCGATTGGGCCGATTGGGGCAACCTGAGTAGTAACCCATAGAGATCTGTATCTAAGGCGGCAGCTACGGCCCTTTTGTCGTTTCCTGATGCTGATCACAGAAGTCTGCCTGCCCAAATAAATGGCCCTGTACTGGTGTAGCTGTTCCCTGGGCACCATATCAATTTATTACAGCAGCAACAGTGTAAATACACAGTTTATCTTGAATGTTAGAGCCTGTGGCACGAATGTGGCGCGTGATTACAGGCCAGACGTGCGCACAGCACAGCCACATTCTCACGGGGTCAATTCAGTGCCTCGCGCAAGTGCTTGCTGCGTGGAGTCGCTGTGGACCACTCTGTGGACTACAACTTTGCGATACACCCAGCAATATTGTGACAGTTCCAGGGCGAGTCAATCATCATGGATCAGGACGGCAACCACAATGAAACTGCTTCCCCTCACAATGTGTTAAATCCTTTGCCAGCTCCTTACACTGTAGAAGTGCAGGCTGGCAAAAATCCTGGTGGTGGGGTTGTTTCAATTGAGCATTGTCGCACTGGGCAAGTTCATACACTCACACTATCCAGCCCAAACCCATATACAGTATGTTTCCGATCTGCATAACACCCACATGCTGACCCCCTCCCCGCCCCCACCAGCGCACCAGATTGGTTCCTATAGATGCCGTCAGCTCTGCCGATCTCGCAGAAGCTGCAAACCACTTGCTTAAAGCAGAATGGGATGAACTGGCCACCGAGGGTCAACTGTTGAGTCAAACCCCCGAAGTGGGTTATGGAACACCCCTTGTCAACAGGCTCCTGCCTGAACTCCTGAGGCAATGTTTGCATCACGCTAGAATGGAAGTGTATCTGTACACAGAAGTTCAGGCCCGAAGGGAACATGAGTACATCAACACCGTTGATTATCCCAGCCTGCTAACCTGTGCTCAATGAAGTTGCACTGCAGAGCAGGCCCGATGTTGGTCCTATTCCAACATACCGAGCCTAACATTGCACATGGAGAACACAATTACTCACACATCTGTTCCTTTTGGACTTCTTTGCTGTTGTATTTCAGGCCATGATCATACCCGCCTCACTGTGCGCAGCTAAATGATAGAAGTAAATGACATTACTGCGCTATCTTGCCATATTGTTTGCGATCTTTTTGGCTACTCCTCATGCTATTATTCAAATACTGAAATGTATTGCCGTGGTACGGCTCCTTTACAGCCAAATTTGAATGAAATATAATGCCGAAACCTCCTTGACCACCGAAGACCAGAGTGAGAAGAGAATGCAATGCTGCTACCATGTCGGTCGATGCGCAATATTCACACTGCTAGTATGGTGACAGGATATTCCTTTGCAAAATGCATCTGTGCTTATCAAGCATCCCACGGAAACCTGATGTGCCACCGCGATGAGAGCAGAGGCCGACATGGCCGGTGTATGAGTCAAAGATGCAGATGGTGGCAGCTGGAGGTGGACAGCACGCTTGAGGAGGTTAACAGAATCACTTGCACATGTGAGTACTGACAGTACTGACCCGCAGAGTCACAGATTTGACGGCCCTGCTACTCCCACGGACGAGACACTCATCGCAGAGGCAGTTGAGTACGAACAGTCGGCATCTTCAAGAGAAAGCCGCAATAAGCACCACTGGAGCCGCCAACCGCGCACCATCATTACGACTCAGCTGCCCCTGGCAAAACCGGCCTTTGCTGAAGTACCCCAAGCTTGAAAACATCCAGTGGGAGGACGACCTTGATCCGGAGGGCAAGGTTGACACGGCGCACATGGCTTATCACAGCCGAAAGGTCCGGACTTTAGGGAAGGCAGGCAACAATATAGCGCACCAAAGTACAAGTCCATCTCTGCGCTACGGACCTTGGCTTGCTTGCCGCAATTTGGCTTCAGCTTAATCTTCCATCTTTGGCACCCAATTATCATACTCGTCGCCGATGTCCTATATATGTTGGCCCTTGTATATGTTATTGTCCTTCTGAGGGATTCTGAGTCACGGGATGTGTGTTGGGACCAGAGGGATTTGCATTGTCAGATTGTCGTAAACCAATTATATGCAGTTTGTATGACTTGATATGATGTTTAAAGGACATATTCATGCAGATCTTTAGGTACCCTCACAGCCCAAAGATACCCAAGAATCTCCTCCAGACCGAGCCCGGCGCTCTCTGAAGCATTGTGAGGTCCGATGTCGTGCAAAGTGTTGAAGGGGATAAGGATGGGGTGACACTGACCACAATTTCCGCATCCTGCGCGGCATGGGCAACACACCACTCTGATCTCCCCCAGTTGTGCCTGCAGCCATGCAATACGTGATCAGCACAAACATCACGAAAGGTGCAATGTGCTCACCTGTATGGTCCCGATCGACGGGCACGACGGCAGGGGGATGCACGTGGTAGTGCACGATGATGACGTCGCCCGTGTGGAATGTGAGGTGGTCGCCACAGACGTTGGTGACATTGCTTTCCTCAGTGGGATAAGTCACAGTGTTGAAGCTTGTCATTTTACAGTTGTTTGTACAGCGGAGAGGGCTTTGGAAGGGAGAATATGTTAGAGCCATCCTCCCTACGTCGCTTTTATTAAAGCCCACGCCTTGCTTGGTTCGTCAGAGCGGGTCCATCGCAATGACCACATTTTCAGAGCCACACGAATCTCAGATGCGACGTTAGCAGAAGGCGGCCTCTCTCGTCTGGGTCAATTCACATTGAGAATTATTCTCTCGCAAGGCGTCCCGACAACTGTGATCTGACATGAAACCCAACCCGCCGAGATGCCCACCGTGGCATGCGCCCCGCCTGAATGGTCTGCTGTTGTAGTAAGCTGGCATCTCTTGCGATCTCGCAGTGCAGTGTCTTTGGCTAGGCACACTTGGGGGTGCGCACTCATGGAGGACAGATCACAGGTTTCGAATAGCTCTGTCCTCCAGCACTATTCAAGATAATTTGAATATTGTTGTGCCACGCACGCAGAAGCAAGTTGAAAGTGATGGACAGTCATTAACTGCATATCACGATAGATGTGAATGGAATATACTTACTCACTAGACTTGGCCATCGCCAGCATGGAGCAGCACGGGTGTGATGTGGTATGCGGGCGGTGGGTTCTGGTTTATCGTGACGCCGGTGCTTGCAGACGTCCAGCTCCCAGCTCACTTACTTGGAGCAAGTAGTTCTTAACGTGATGATATATGCACACCCAATTGACCGGCAGAACATGTCCATTAAACATTGTATCCAGTTGTACGAACAGTGTAGAAAATAGAATAGCGTGTAACAATCCCGGAATCTGAAGCGCTCTCGTCCCAGCACAAAACACGTCATACGATCGGAGGAGCTCCTGTAAACGTTAGCAAGACATACACGCACTGCGCAGCCAAAAAAAGGATAAAAATATTCGGTGTCGACCGGAAACGTCAGCCATGCACATGAAATTGACTTAGCCTCTTGAAATTTGGTATGGTTGTATGATGAAGTCGAAGGCGAGGATTGCAGATTGCAAAGATTATCGCGAGCCCAAGGTTAGGAGATCAAGCCGAGGTCCACAGCGGATATGCAGACAAGTACTTTTGGCGTGGGATGCGCCCAGGCAGCTCCCCAAGTCCGCTGTGCTCATACGACACGCGCACATTTCGGGCCTGAAGACAGTACATGTCAATGACCGCGCACGAGCAATAGCAATGGCAAAAGCTCAACATACCTGGTGATCCCGTAACCGTCTCTGGTGTGTCCACTTCGTCAGCGTCAAAGTCTGAATCAACCTCCTCATACGCGCACTTGGTCTTAATATGTGCAGGGGCGTTCACAGTCGAGCTGAGAGTGGCGGAGCTCTGATAGGATGTGCAGTCACCGTCGTTGTTCTCATTTTCATGCTCGTTATCTGCCATCCACGAAGTCACATTGGAATGTTTTTTCGAGGACTTGAGAATGAGGCCTTGGCTGAGGTCTGCGTCGCCTGAGAGTTTCATGGATATATGTCAGGATCATCAAGGACCTACATCGACAGCCTCCTCTGTCTCGGTGGGAGGGGGAATCCTGCCTCCGAGACCGAAAGACCAAATGAGACGCACGAAGGGAAGAGAAAAGCGTGGATTGCCGCCGGGGGCTCTGAACTGACTATGTACTATGATAGGTGATCCTCTAATGGGGCGAAGCCCCTGAATCTCCGTTTTCTCTTCTATCGCCGAATGACCCCCTCACAGGCGCCCCCCCCCCCAGGACGTGTCCCCCGGGACCGCGTCTTGTCCAACACCTTCCACACGATCTCCGTGTTGCCGCCCAGACCACAGACCGTGATACAACCAATGCCGGGTAAGTGGGATACTAACTGGCGCTGTGGTCTGGCTGCTACTCTTCGAACGGGGACGAGAAAATGTCCCCCATTCGTTCTTCCATCTCTTGTGTGCGCACATCTTTGTCGTTGTTCTCGTTCTCGTTCTCGTTCTCGTTGATATTTGGTGTTGTTGGGTTGGGTGTGGGGTTCGCAAGGTCGAGGTCGGACCCCCGTAGGGGTATGAATTTGCGGAGTCGGTATGACACCCATTTGTCTCTGAAAGGTGTGCCGTTTAGCGTGGAAATTTTGTAGGAATTGAGATACTTCTCGGTGATGATGTGCGCCGTTGACCAGCGCGGGGCGAGCTTATTGATCGTTGAGTGGTTCTCGTCTCGGGCACTATCATACCATTGCACTAGGTCGCCAATTTCGAAGGTGACCGCCGATGTTCGGGCGTCCCAGGCGGCCTTCGTTCGTTCGGCCTCGTCTAATTGCAGGGCGTGCACGCTCATACGTACCATGTCCGCGAGGGCTTCATTCTCTTGCGCGGATTCTGGTGAGGTGGCCACGAACGTGCAAGTCGGCATTCTGTCTTTGGGTGTGAGAGATAGCCCGAAGAGTAACTCTCTGGGTGTGCGGTTCGTTTCGGTGCGTATGCGGTTGTTCAGCTGGCGGATCACCTCGTCAAAGTGTTTCGGCCAGTTGTACGGGAGTGACTCCGCCTTGTAGGTTTCATTGTCATTGATGGTTGCATCCATGTTCGGTGAACAGAGTCTGCGAAGGTGGCCTAGTAGGAGGTGATTGAGTCCTTCGACTAGTCCGTTGTTCCATGGCGCGTATGCCGGCGTGGTAATGTGCTTGATGCTGCGGTCTTCACAGAACTTGTCGACTGTGGCGTTACGGAAATGGGTGCCGCCGTCGGCCATGAATGCATCTGGGGTAATATATTTATCAGTGATCGGGGTGAGACAATCAATGGTGTTCTTAGCGGTTGGGTCAACTTTCAGTTTGTATCCCCAGACAAATCCCGAGAATACGTCGACGAACAGGCCGACTTTGCTGTACCCTCCAAATCCGTTCGGGAGGGACAAGTAGTCGCCACAGATGAGTGAGAACGGTTTTGATCTTCGTATTGGGTGAAGGAGTGCATTGTGGTGTGCCGCGCCGAAATGTTTGCACTGCGGGCACTCGATTGCAACCCGGCGGCAGTCGGTATCCATCCCTGGCCAGAACATGGATTTGTGGATGTGGAGCTTGAGCGAATCCACACTCTTGAAATGGCCTACCACTCGATGGGTTTTCAGGGCGAATGTGAAGCCCTCCTTCCTCGGTATGCATCGCCTTCTTGTTACCCGGTCTGTGGCTTTCGTGGACATGTGCCATAGGTCGTCTTTCTCGATGTAGAATCCCCGCGCTCGGTGGGCTGCGCGCCTGCGTTCGGAGATTGTGGTGCCCGCATTAAGGTTCAGTAGGTGTCGTACCACTGGCTCGAAAAACACATCGTCTTTGAACCGTTCTTCGATCTTGGACTTCGCTTGTGGCTCTGACTGTTCTTCTGTTGTCTGGATGCCGAGGATATCGTTCTGGATGCCGCTGTGAGCTTCCCAGTCCGGGAGGACTGACCAGGATGAGCCGTCGTCGCTTGTGTGCTTTTTATTAGCCCACATGCGGCTGAGTCCATCAGCGACTGGGTTGTCGATGCCCGGCCGGTGTCTGATATCTATGATATTATGAGCGAGGATCGATTCCTTCCATCTGCCATGGTGTGTACTCAGCTTCTCTTTCAACAGGCAGTCCCGTAGAGCCTGACAGTCCGTTTCTATCTCGATGGGCGCTCCGTATATGTATGGGGCGAACTCGTCCATGCAGTACTTGAGTGCTGCGAATTCGAGGAGGAATGGTTCATATTGTTCCTCGCTTGGTGATGTCCGTTTCGAGGCGAAGCTGATGGGGTGCCAGCGGGTATGTTCGACTCCCACTTTGTCTGTCTCTTTGAAAGGTTGTGACAGGTAGCCCGCCAGCCCGACTCCGGAGCCATCGGATGTGATTCTGAAAGGGCGCCCGTCATATTGTGGGGGCTTTAGGACCGGTTCGCTGCCTAGGATTACCTTGAGCGCGATGAACGCTTGTTGTTGGTCGTCGCCCCATTTACCCTTCAAGGAGGCCCGTTTGAGGGCTTGTTTATAGGCCCCTTTTCTGGCCTTCCCGCTGGCGAACTTTGGAATGTCGATGTCGACATTTCGGGTGAGGTCCGTGAGTGGTTGGGCAATCCTCGCATAGTCGCAAATGAGTCTGCGGAAGTAATTTGTTAGCCCCAGAAATGCCATCAGGTCTTGGACGTCCTGCGGTGCTGGCCATTTTGCCACCGCCACTACCTTGTCGAGGTTCGGCTTGATCCCGTCAGGACCTATCATGCAACCTGCAAAGAGAACTTCCGTAAAGAAGAGCTTGGTTTTTGCTGGCGCCAATGAGAGTCCGCGGTCTCTGCAACATAGAAAGAACTTCTCGAGGTTAGTCATCTTGGTCTCGAACTCGTCACCGGGGAGGCAAATGTCGTCCATCCAGTTGACGAGTTCCCGGCCAATCATGTCCTCAAGTGCGATTGAGACCATTTCGCAAAACGTGGCTGGTGCGTCGGTGAGTCCGAACGGCATTCGTAGATACACATAGTAACCTCGGCCTTCCACATAGAACGCGACATATGGGACCGATTTGTCGTCGAGTTCGACGGCGTAGTACCCCGCTGCAAAGTCGATCAAGCTTGCCCATCGGTGCCCTGCCACGAACTCTTGTTTGGCCTGGAGGTTGCCCGTCGGGAACGATGGTATCTTGGTAGCTTTATTTAGTGCCGTGAAGGAATGACAAATGCACCACTTAGTTTTGGTTACTTCGCCCTTCTCGCTCATCTTGACGGCCTCTAGCATCTGTTCGTCTGACTCGCCTTCCTCGCGGACCTGTTCGAACTGTGGTGGGAGTCCCGCTCGTATGCATTCAGTGTTGATCATCCGCAGGACTTCAACTCGTGTTGCACCCGTCTTTCCCGCCTCCTTGGGTTGGAGGTTGGTGCCGCTGAGTGCCTTGATGAAGTCACTCGGAACTTTCTGAATGACGTGCGCTGTCTCCATGTCGTCTAGCATACTGAAGAACCACTGGTTCTGCGCTCCCGTGATTGATCGTTGTCCCGTTCATTTAGGTAAGGGTACTGATGGGTCGACGTTCAGGTGATGTTTGTACCAGTTGACGGGACGTACTTCTGACAGGGATAAAGCAAATACATCAGCATAGCTCCTGATCAAGGTACGTACTCGCTCGCGCTGTTCTTCTGTTAAATCAGGACCTATCTGAACTTTCTCGAGGATCTCATTGACCCGTTCCTCCGTGAAAGTGTCGACATCCCGTGGTGAGTCGTGTGTGCCCCTGTCGATTTTGAAGTTCGGTTTCATGCTGGCATTCATTGTGTTTGTTGTCATTACCGGTATTGTTGGCTCCTCTGGTTCTCGCGCTAGCGTCCTGAGCTTGTCGAGGTTCGTTCGGAGGTCCTGGATCCTGCGCTCGCTGAGCATGAGCTTGTGTGCATGGGCTGTGGCGATCGGGTCTGCATCGGTTTGTGAGTAGGCTTTCACGAGCGCGATCGTGAGTCGCCATGCTCTCCAAGAATCCCTGAGCTGTTCTCTTGTCTTGCTCCTGCGTCCTGGGCATTCCTCGACCTCTGGTTCGCCCTCGTATTCACGGTGCTTGGCGGCTTCGTCTGTTAGCCACTGGAGTTGTTCTCTGCGTCGTCGACGGCGGTCGTCACAATCATCGATCTTCCAGTGTCGTTCCGTGTCACGTTGCTCTGCTTTTGTGCTGAACCATAACAGTTCTTTGCTGGGCGTTGGACTCGGTTCATTGTTATTGTCGTCTTCGCACTGTTCAACTGTTAGGTAGTGTGCCCATCTGGATTCGGTGAATCGGCCTTCGTTGCCTTGGAGTTCCACAGTACGTTGGTACTCTGCTTCGATGAGGTCGTCCAGGGACTTCTCTTTTGTTGCCGAGATCTTCGTGATTGAGGGTTCAGTTTCCGCTTTGTTCCGTGTTTGGGGTTCTTCATTTTCCATGTTCGGAATGGCTACTCGTTGTTCACTCTTGTGGTCGCCCTCGATTTCTATCACGTCAGTGCGGTAATCATGGACTCCACGAACCTCATGTAGCCATGGCTTGCCTAGTATAATGTCGAAAGCCCGCCCGCAGTCGAAGACAAGGAAATGTGTGTGGGATTCGGTGCCGCCTATTCGGACTGTGCCGGACCAGGTACCTACACAGCGTACCACCCGATTGTTGGCTACCGTAACCGAGGTCGTTGTTGGCGTCAGATTCCCGAGGCAGATTCCGTAAGCGTTCCAGATGTGTAGTCCGATACAGTTTCTCATAGCCCCATTGTCGACTTGTGCAGTGGAGCGGACCGCGTAGTCCTTTGGGCCCAGTAACTGTATCCGCTGTCTGAAAGGTTTGATTTTCGCGTGGGGGTGGTAGAGGGCTAGGACCGATGGTAACAGCGGACGTGTATACGGGAGAACCGTCGTAGACATTGGGTCGACAGTGTAATTACATGTCTTGTCAGCTGGTGCTAATAGTCCTGTCCCTTCCTGGTAGTCTCTCGTATTCATCTCTACAGTAGCAGGTGGGTTGTTTGTATGAGTCTCGCTTCCCACATTTACTGGCGAGACTCTTGGCCTTTTCCCGAGTCCTGTTCTTCGGCGAAGGACATGGTGTCCGCGGGATACAGGTGGGTGTCGTACGCGATTCCGTCCTCCATCACTGCGATTCTCGAGATGCTCGCGTTGTGGTTCGGTGTTCCGTAGTTGTTGCGGCTGCCTTGCAAGAACTTCGTGACATATGAGCGCCACTGGCCTTCCCTGATAGGTATGTGGTTGAGTTCTTCCGTGCAGTCGCCTCCTTGGTGTGGGGGTCTGGTAGCTTTTCCGCACTTGTAGCACTCCCCAGTGCCTAGTCGGTCGGTCCCTGGCCATAGTGGTAGCAGCGGTGTGAGGAACGTGCACATCCCCGTGCCGTTTTGGTCTTCCCATGCCTTGGCCGCTAGCGTGTACGCAGCTCGTCCTTCGTCATCATCTGTAAACGGTGTCGAGTTCGTTACAGCTTGTCTCGCTAGGAAAGTTGAGTCACACCCCGTTGATGGTGATGCCGGCGTGTTGAGCAAGCGCTGTGTGAACGCGCTCTGTCGAGGTGTCCCTGTGTGGCCGAATGGGTTAGGCGAGCTTGGCAGATTGGGCGTGTTGCCCATATGGAGCGGGGGTGGATGGTGCTGGTTGGTGTGGTGGTATGTCTCGACCCGTTCTAGCCGCCGGTTGGTGTTGGTTATGCGTCTGCGGTGGTGTGGTGCCTTGCTGCGGGGTGTAGGGCTGGTGTTGGTTCTGGTACCCGACATATGTGTGGCGGTGGTTCTGCTCTGCGCTCGCGTAAGATGGGAATGCGGATGGTTGGTTGGGCCCCATTCCTGACAATGCTGCGACTCGTTCCTCCAAGTCCCTCATCGCCGCGCTTTCCTTCGCTTTCCCTAGCACCTTCTCTATTTGGACATTCCTCACCGCAGTGAAGAATTTTGCGCCGTCGTTCTCGTCCGCTGCCTGGATTGACATCATGAAGATCAGGGCTTGCGGGATGTTGCGGCGGATGCTGTCCAGTAAGTGGCTGTTGGTGTCTCCGAGTGTTGACCATATCGCTTCGACTCTGTTGGCCCATCCGATGTGCGTGTACACGCGCTGGGTCGTCTCACCCTCCATCTTGCCCAGATCTTCTTCCTTGAGGATCATCTCCCACATGGCTGCCCTCCTGGCCGGGATCGAGGCTTCTGCTCCAGCTGATGCTGGCCACTTCGCCGTGAACTCTGTCTTGGTTTTGGCCCACATGTCCTTATCTCCCGGTGCTAGTGCATTCCACCAGTCCGCGGCTGGTGACGCTGTGGCTAGTGATAGGTCGAAGTAATAGAGCTTGTCATCGTCTTGGGCGCCGTGGTGGAAAAGTCACTCGAATAGTTGGAACCATGTTGTCGGTGTGTGTTTGTGTGTGTCGTCCTCGGGCCGACCTGAGAAGAAGGGAAAGTCGGCTGGTATGGTGATGGCTTGTTGGTTGCCTTGTGCGGCCATTGTTGGTAAAGTAGGGGACGTGGGTGGTGTTTCGAAATCCAAAGTGACACTTCGTGTCAACGAGTCACGTAGCATGTGGGGTGGACTTGTCGGTGGTTCTGTAAGGTCTGATTCTGTTGTCGAGGAGTCTGATGGGGATGATGAGCTGTCTGTGTTCTGGATGGTGTTTCGCCTAAGGCGTCTAAGGTCGTGTTGTGCCGCTTGGTTGTTGATGTTGTGTTCGCTGCTGGTACGTTGCTCCAAAAGTCTTCGAAAGCTCCGAAGGTTTTCCATCTGCTGCCTACTTGTCTTATTATGCGCCAGGTCGAAAATAGCCACATCGTCACCACATTGGGAGGGGGAATCCTGCCTCCGAGACCGAAAGACCAAATGAGATGCACGAAGGGAAGAGAAAAGCGTGGATTGCCGCCGGGGGCTCCGAACTGACTATGTACTATGATATGTGATCCTCTAATGGGGTGAAGCCCCTGAATCTCCGTTTTCTCTTCTATCACCGAATGACCCCCTCACATCGGCTTTGCGCTGCCGGAACCGCGTCAATGATACCCCGCATGAAGAGAATGACAAGGCCATACCTTCACGCCGCGAGGACCTGGCTTCTGAGCTTTAACCTTCTAAACACTAAATCATTAACACAGAGGCATGTAACGAGGTATAAATGTCGAAACTTACCAGATCAACTTTCTCAGCTTCAGCTTCCTCCAGTTTGAGCCGAGCTTCGGCCTTCTCTGCTGCCTGCCGCAGTTCCTTCGCCGTAGGAAAGCCTGAGATCTTGGCCTTCTCTTCGCCCTCGTATTTGATGTGCTTGTCTCGCGGGGAAACATGTGATAAGATAGTGGATGGCTTCAGGTAGGTTGTCGTGACTAGCTTGTGCAGTACATTTTGACAGGTGTTTGGACCTAACATAGATATGTCAGCTCACAGTAGAACGACCTGCATTGGAAAACATACTTTTCGGATGGTGAGGTGAGTCGTTCAGACTGCATCTAGCTTGGGTCAATCCGATGCACGAACTAGGACACAGAGATTCTGCAAATAATACTTGACCATGGAAAGCTTCGTTCGTTGGATATTCTATCGAAACTGCCTGCCCTACTCCAAATAACTGCTTGGCCTGCCAAACATACCTCCCAAACCTGAGTCTGGTCAGGCATTCTTCCGTGTTGACCTCGAGCACTTCTCCTTCATCCTCTGTCACTGCATGCCACACGATGTTGTGCTGCACTAGCACAATGATAGCTTGCCGGAAAGTATGCGGCTTGAGGGACGTAAAGCGCACAAGATGAGCCAACAGTAATCGTCCTCAGGTCAGTCTGAGGCCATGTTCTAATGTGCAATGGGTCAATGAGCTTCCTTGAGAGATTCTAATATTTTCTGACTGCTGTTAACGGGCCGAATTGTGAGCTTATGATCTGGACGCAAAGATGTGTGGTCTCTGCATCGGCCATCGCAGAGCAAGAGCAATGATAAAGGCACTAGCGAGTCACAGTGATCGAGATTTCCAGGTAGTTTGATTCAGCGGCAATCACATGAGTACTAGTAGTCCCTTCAGTGGTAATTATGGAATGACCGCTAACTTTGTGTCGAGAGTCCCCAAGGAAAAACATGATCGTGACAGTTGACTGATACTCAATTGATACCGCGATCGTCGGGGCCTTCCTTCCACACAACGGTGAGTCCGGTGTTCTAATGGAATGATCTACTGGCACGAGGAGGATTTGGATAGTTAGGCACAGCAGACTTGCGTACAGGCGTGATGCACACCTCCCGGTTGAAGGGGGTTAAAATCTGCATCAAGCCCATTACAGCTGTGTTGGAAACGATAGGGACAGGTTTCGATTCTAGACCTATGATGTTTTTGTTTGTACATCGCCGGAACAAACAAGTAGCGCTTCCAAATGGAGTGGCTGATTACTGTTTGTTCCAACCCTCTCGGTCTCGCCAATAGCAGCCTGCAGCCCGCAAGCCTCACCACATTGCAACTTGAACCCCTTGAATCACATAGATCATGGGTATCAACCGTCTACGCATCCCGGCAAGATGAAATAGGTGATGCTCGAGCGGTCAATGACCCAAAATACTGCGATAACTGGGCCACCTACCTATTCGGGCAGCGCCACTTGTTTGTTCCGGGCCCCGGCGATATACAAACAAAAACATCATAGGGCTAGAATCGAAACCTGACTCTATCGTTTCCAACACAGCTGTAGCTGACAGCCAACGCCACACAACGGTGAGTCCTACATTCCAGTGAAATATTCTGTTGGTGCGAGGAGGATTCAGATAGTTAGGCACAGCAGACTTGCGTGCAGGCGTGATGCACATCTCCCGGTTGAAGGGGGGTTAAAATCCGGATCTGGCTCATTAACTGACGTTCAATGCCACACAATGTTGAGTCCTACGTTCTAATTGAATATTCTGTTGACCCGAGGACGGATTCGGATAGCTGGCCGAACAAATTTGGGTGCAGGTGTGATGCACATCTCCTGGTTGAAAAGGGGGTAATATCCGGATCTGGCTCCTTAACTGACATTCAATGCCCTACAACATTGAGTCCTATGTTCTAATGGAATATTCTGTTGGCCCGAGGACGGTGACCGCTGCCACCGTGCATTAAGGTCGCCGACTGTGCAGGATCACTGGTTGAATAAAGCCGCGCGCCCGGAAAAGTTATTAAAGCAGACCGCGCGAGGGAGGATGGCTCTAACATACCCTCCCCTCCAAGCACTCTTCACTATAGAAACAACTGTAGCATGACCAGCTTTAACACAGTCACACATCCTAGCCGCGAAACCAATGTCACCAACATCGGTGGCGACCAGGTCATTACTTCGCACATGCACAACATAATTATCCACCATCATGTGCATTACAATGTCGTTGGTGTGTCGGCATTCCCCGCCGATCATACAGGTGAGCCAGTATTGAATTCGTGCCATAGGTAATTTGTGCTAATTACATATTGTGTGAACAGGCGCGACAGGAGGGGATGCAAGGGATGCATTCCCAGAGGCAGCGGAGCATCCGGGAATTGTGCCAATTGTCAGTGTTATCCCACCCACATCCCGCTCAACACATTGGACCTGACAGTGCCGACTGCACAGGGAGCACCAGGCTCGGTTTGGGCGCGGTTCCTGAGCATGTTCGGGCTGCGATGATATTAGATGTCTTGTCGATCTGCTTGAAAATGTGCATTATAAAATATATCGGGCTTTGGCGGACATGACAAGCGTGTTTAATTCTACGGAGGCCGGTGTGACTTGAACTTGCTTGAACTTGAGCCATGCCGTTGCACCACCGCGACACCCACAGCTGACAGCAGCCTCAGCCTGCCCTAAACTTGCCTGTTCCGGCAGCGTACCGCTCAAGTTTAAGCGCTCAGGCCTCAGGACTCAAGGCTCAAGAGTACTATACTTTCATCGCCGTCGACGCTGCTAGCCTTCTCGAGCCCCTTCAGGTCGACACATAAACACACACCCGGATTACGAAGTGGACTACGAAGTTGCGACACAAGTGGCAAGAGCGTGACCGTTACCGGCCCAGTCGATCACTATCGATTAGGACGGCAATCACGACGAAACTGCCTCTGCCTTTACCCACTGCGACGAGAGTGTCGAGGTCGATATGGCTGGCTTCTTCTACCTCGTGTAAGCGAACTAAGCGGAGTATGAGGTGGCTGAGCACGAACCGTTGGCATCTGCAAGAGGAAAGGCGCAGTAAGTATGCACCGCTGGAACCACTAACTGCGCGCCATCATTACGACTCAGTGGCCCCTAACGAAACTAGCCCATTGGGGTACTCCTAGCTTGAAAACGCCCCCTGGTGGGACGACGACCTTGATATGGAGGGCGAGGTCGAAACGGCGTACGAGGCTGATCTCAGCCGAAAGGTTTGGGCTTTCGAGAAGACAGGCAACAGTATAACTGCCTTTGCGCATCCCGCACCAAAGTACGAGTCCATCTCTGCCCCACGGACCTTGGCTTGCTTGCCGCAATTTGGCTTCGGCTTAATCTGAAATCTGCAATTTTCGACACCGACTTGGACTTTGCCTTCATCTCACAATCATCATCCGACATGCTCATCACTGATGTGTTTAGGGTCAGTCTGAATATCTTGATAGCTCTTTTGGCACGCATACATTTTGCTGACCTTTTCAGGGACTCTGAGTCTTAGGGTGTGTTTCGAGAGGGCTCGGGATTGGCAGATTGTCATAAAACAATATTATATGCTGTTTGTAGGATGCGACACGATGTTTAATGGACAAGTCCATGCAGACCTTTAGGCACCCTCATAACCCAAAGATGCTCAAGAATCTCCCCCAGACTGAGTCTGGCATTCTCTGAACCTGCGCAAGCGCTGTGAGGTCTGATGTCGTGCAAAATATTGAGGGGAGTAGGGATGGAGGTAACACTGACCACAATGTCCGCATCCTGCGCGGCATGGGGCAACGCGCCACTCTGATCTCCCCCAGTCGTGCCTGCGTCCATGTAATACGCGATTAGTACAAACGTGATACCATGCACGAAAGGTGCAATGCGCTCACCTGTGTGATCCCGATCGACGGGTGCGACGGCAGGGGGATGCAGGTGGTAGTGTATGATGATGACGTCGCCCGTGTGGAATGTGAGGTGGTCGCCACCGACGTTTGTAACATGGCTTTCCTGGGTGGGATAATTCATAGTGTTAAAGCTGGTCATGTTACAGTTGTTTTTGCAACGGAGAGGGTTTGGAGGGGAGGGTGTGTTATAGCCATCCTCTCTCGCGTCCCCTTTTATTCAGAGACTCATGGAATCATGGATGGAAAAACGGCTAGTGTCGGTCGTCCCGTTTGAGCGCGATGCAGTACCCACGCCGAACACGCGCCTAACACGTTCCTAATTTGCTGCACGGCTGAATTAGACGAGCCCATAGGTACTCTCGGTGTATTAGGAATGTATTAAGCGCGTGTACGTTGTACTATCCACAAAAAAGGCGCCAGTGTGTTTGAAAGTGATCCGTTCGGGCTGTATCCTCGAGTTTCCTACACCTGCGCATCTCCAGGGACCTCAGGACGTTTGTAACATGGCTTTCCTGGGTGGGATAATTCATAGTGTTAAAGCTGGCCATGTTACAGTTGTTTTTGCAACGGAGAGGGTTTGGAGGGGAGAGTGTGTTATAGCCATCCTCTCTCGCGTCCCCTTTTATTCAGAGACTCATGGAATCATGGATGGAAAAACGGCTGGTGTCGGTCGTCCCGTTTGAGCGCGATGCAGTACCCACGCCGAACACGCGCCTAACACGTTCCTAATTTGCTGCACGGCCGAATTAGACGAGCTCGTAGGTACTCTCGGTGTATTAGGAATGTATTAAGCGCGTGTACGTTGTACTCTCCACAAAAAAGGCGCCAGTGCGTTTGAAAGTGATCCGTTCGGGCTGTATCCTCGAGTTTCCTACACCTGCGCATCTCCAGGGACCCCAGCGCTCCTGTCCTGTTGTTGCATTATTGCCGAGGCTCGGTTTTGGTGCGTGTGCGGGGTATCCGATACTTCAGGGATCATTCCGATTGGTGAAGAGCTCAGGGGCTGTCCATATATGTGACGCAATACCTTACTACTCAGACGGAATGACACAGTACTTATTTCTACAGATGAAAATGACTCGCGGGTGAAGCACCGCCCCGCAACAGCCCAAGTGGGAAGACCAATCTTATCACCTTCCATGACCTAGGGTTTTGGGGGGAGGTATATGTTAGAGCCATCTTCCCTCGCGCCGCCTTTTATTCCGGGTCAGAGGCATATCGGATGGGGAAAGATGGAGTAGTAAGGTTGGTCTTCTCGTTTGGGCCGCTGGCCGGCATACACTTGGCAAAGGGTTCCCTGGTTCTGGCCCCGGCCCCAACGCGCTCTTATCGCGATGGAAAATGTGAATGGAATGTACTTACTCATCAGACCTGGTCATCGCCAGCATGGGCGTGATGCGGCAGCCAGGTGGATTTTGGTTCTTAATAACGCCGATCCTTGTAGACACAGCTGATTAGTTACTTGGAACGAGTAGCTTTTGACATGATGATGTATATGTAGCGGAGTGTATGGAGGCAACCGCAAATTGGTGCGTTACACCTCAAGTTGTTTGTGGTTTAGCAACTCGCGGCTGGCGCACAAGAGGGCGCAAAGTATCCCGCGCCACAATCAAGGACCCCATCAAACCAGACCAGGGGGTTTCCTCGAAAAGGGATCTCATTACCGATTGGCAGCGACGCGTCGCCGCGTCGCCAGGCGTCGCCGTTGCATCCCTTCCCTCACCACCACCACCTCCCCATCCTGGCTCCCCCTTGCTCCATTCCCTAAAATCATCTGTCGCTAAATCCTAGCGGGTGCGTATGATTGCGCCACGCATATATGGGGTTCTGGTGTGCTCGTGGCGGTACGTGTGAGAGGGTGCGCACGAGGGCGGCTGTGTTGGGCGTTGGGCTGGACGGGCGGGCGGTTACCCGCACTTGAAAGAGATTCGGTGTAGGATGCAGCATGAGGGGATTATGAGTGTTTGGTATGTTGTTTCAATTTATTCAAGCATCGGCGCCCCTTCCACTCTGTCCCGCCCCTCACAACACCCATCCTCCCCTGCTCTTCCGGCCCTCATATCGGTCATTAGTAGTTATTGTAGCTTCGCGTCTACGTGAATTTATCAACAATTGACTTCATATCTACTCTTGTGGGAGCTCGCAGAATCGGCAATGGTCAGTTGCTATGGTAGTAAGAAAAGGCCATAATTTACTTGCTCTTCAAATTCATTTGCGCCAACCATACAAATAACATTTTTGACTAATGATACAGTACAATACATAAATGAGTTATACGGTGAGGCAGAAGTGGGGCGGGAAGGTGAAGTGGGAGGAACAGTGGAGCACGACGGGCAGAGGGCGTGCAACGGGGCACTTTTTGATGACGGGGAAAGCGGAAAATGTACCTTAAGACGACTTGTAGCCCCCACAGTCATTATCAAACCGAGAGAAGGCAGGACATATGATATTAGTGGTGGTGAGGGAAGGAATGGCAACCGCGACGCGACGACGTCGACGCGTCGCTGCCGATCGGTAATGAGGTTCCTTTTCGAGGAAACCCCTAGTCTGGTTTGATGGGGTCCTTGATTGTGGCGCGGGATACTTTGCGCGCCCTCGCGGCTTGTGACCCGTTACAATTTCCTTTTATGGAGTGTAAAGGCGCCGCTGCGTCGCCCTCCAAATGGGCGCTAAACTGGTTTAACGGCCTGTTATGCGTTACCAAATCGAATTTAGGCAACTTTTCAGATCGCTGTTACACGTTATATATTTATATATTATGATTACAGTTGCCTCCATACACTTCGTTACAGTATACCCATGGACTAGCAGAACATGTCCATTAAACATCGTATCAAGTCGTACGAACAGTGTAGAAAATAGAATAGCGCGTAACAATCTCGGAATCCTAAGCGCCCTCGTCCCAGCACAAAACACGCCATACGATCGGAAGAGCCTCTGTAAACGTTAGCAAGATATACGCGCACTGCGCAGCCAAAAAAAGGATAAAAATATTCGGTGTTGACCAGAAACACGTCAGCCATGCGCATAAAATTGACTTAGCCTCTTGAAATTTGGTATGGTTGTATGATGAAGTCGAAGGCGAGGATTGCAGATTGCAAAGATTATTGTGAACCCAAGGCCGGGAAATCAAGCCAAGGTCCGCAGCGTATAGGCAGACGAGTACTTTTGGCGGCGGGATGCGCCCAGGCAGCTCCCCAAGTCCGCTGCGCTCATACGACGCGCGCACGTTTCGGGCCTGAAAACAGTATACGTCAACGACCGCACACAAACAACAACAAAAGCAAGAGCTCAACGTACCTGGCGATCCCGTAACCGTCTCGGGCGTGTCCGCTTCGTCAGCGTCAAAGTCTGAATCAACCTCCTCATACGCGCGCTTGGTCTTAATATGGGCAGGGGCGGTCGCAGTCGAGCTGAGAGTGGCGGAGCTCTGGTTGGACGCGTGGTCACCGTCGTCTTTCTCGTTCTCGTTCTCATTATCTGCCGCCCACGACGCGTCGAGCTCGCCCTCGGCGTCGAGGTCGTCGTCCCATTCAGGGTTGTCTTCAAGCTCAGGGTACTCCGGTTCAGGTTCAGTTTCGGGGTGGCCGTCTTCTTGCTGCGGTGCAGATGTTGGTGCCGAATCTACTATGGTGTGCTCTACTGCATTCTCTGTTTCTGTTTCTGTTTCGATCATAAGCATGCGTCGTGGAAGTAGCAGGAAGAGAGACATACCAGGTAAATCAGCCTGCTGCTCAAGAAGAGCCACGAAATTCGCGTCCGAAGCGTCTTCGTCTTGTGGGTCGTCATGATCTACGAGAAATTCGAATATCAGCATCAGGGCGACTGTTAGGTTTTGCAGGACAACATACCTGTATAATTATTGAAATGGGACGACTCAGCGTCATCAGCTGCATCGGGATGCTCCTGTTCGTATGTTTCTGTTATCTCTGTTATCTCTGTAAATGCAGTCGACCTATCAGTCAACAGTCCACGCAGCATATAATACGCGCAGCTTACCAGTCTGGTCATCACCTCCCGCGACGTGCTCTTCTTCTGCTTCGGTAGGTGGTAATTGTAACTCATTACTGTTCGCCTGAGCTTCGTGGGCATAGTCAGTTCCTAGCCCCTCGTGTCCGTGCTCAGTGCTGTCGTGAACTTGATGGTCTTCCTGTTGATGCTGCTCCTCCCCGTCCTCCTGCACATCGGCATCGGCATCGGGTTCGGTGCCTTCTCCATAAGACTCGTCGTACTCTCCTTCACCCTCGGCATAATCGTCAGACTCCTGCTCCTGTTGCTGCTCCAAATGGTCATGCTCATGGGGCTCAGCGCCGTATTCGCCCGCCTCCGGCGCCTCTTCATCTTCAACCTGCTGCCGCTCCAGTGATGGCGCATACCCTTCGTGATATTGGCCTGAAATGTCTTCCGTAGCTGGTCCTGCTGTAGAATTCTGCTGGTCCTGGTCCTGGTCGGTCTGTGTGACATCTGGGGCATCACCTGTGCCCTCGAGATCAGCTTCAGTTTCAGGCGCAGTCAGCGCCGCTTCCGCTTCCACAGGTGCGGGTGCATTGGCCTGCTCCTCATCGTGATGAGCATACTCAGCAACTTCCTCGTGCTCCCGTTCTTCGTGATACTCTCCCGGCGCATCTGCAGGAAAACATAAGCCCTGACGTCGTGAAGAAGCAACGCCCACAGCAAAATACCTACCTCCAGCATCCGCAGCCTCCTCCGGGTGCTCGCTCGCCTCCCTCGCAACATTCAGCCGGTCAATCTGGTCTCTCAGCGCCTGATAGCGCGTGAGGAACCGCGCATCCGCGATGCGCATCCTGAGGCGCAGCGGCCCCGCGATGTCGCAGCCCGCATGCAGGTACTCCAGGTCGTGCAGGGAGATCTCGCGCGCGTACGCGTTGTCCTGTAATGAAATCGTATGTCAGCCCGGTGCCGGTGGCCAAAAAAAATGACAATAATGCACCTCCGTAATAGCCAATTGCAGCTCGTGTGCCTCGAGCACCAACTCGCCGTCCGCGAGGAGCGGTATCTGCGCAGTGTACTCGTCCGCACGCAGCGCCGCGAAGACCTCGTCCAGCGTCGCAAAGTACAGGAGGGGGTGGTGGCGCAGGAGTACCTCGCCTTGCTCTTCTGCAGGCGCGTTGAACAGCCACACGTCCTCCAGCGCAAACTCAGGATCTTCGAAGGAGAAGGAGAGGTGGATGGGCGGGGACGGGTCGACGCCGAAGCCCGGCTCGAGGGGGTTGGTGATCTCTTGCTCTTGTATTTCGTGTCTCTCGTGCGTTTCCTGCGCCTGTTGTACCTCGTGTATTTCCTGCAGTTGTTGTACCTGTTGGTCGTCTGCGTACGTGTGTGCGTCAGGTTCGGGGTGGTGGTATTCCCCGTGAGCTTCCTGATCTAGAGCCTGTTGGTGTTCCAAGATATGTTCTGCCTGTTCTGGTGCGTGCTCCTCATGCCGGTGCTCGGAAACGTCAGTTGGGGGCACAACATCCGCTTGCTCAATGATAAAATGTTCTGTTGCGACGTTTTCCTGGATGGGATGCGCGTCCGCCTCACTCGTCGGGAGAAGGCTAGGTTCTGTGCTGTACTCGGAGTGCGCTGTCAACGGTTCCAGCGGGGCATCCTGGGCCTCTTCATGGCCCACCTCGCCGGAATGGTACTCTGCAACGAACGTCTCGTTCACGGGAGCAGGGTCGTCGAAGTTGTGACTTTGCAGGTCAGTATGCGCATGTGTGTGCGATTCTGTTGACACATGTGCTTCGGCGATGGCCACATCCGGCAGGGATGGGGCCGACTCAAACATGTAGTCCACCGAGTGTATACCTGAGAGCTGCGGCGCATCGTGCATAGTCGCAGCAGGACTCGGTTCGCCGACGGCGGCGTCGTACACCTCCACATCCAACAGCTCGTCGTCCCCGTCAACCATCTCGTACTCGGGGTGGTCCGTATACTCTTCTTCGTCGGCCATGTCGACCTCGACGCTCTCGTCGCGGTGGGTAAAGACAGAGGCAGTTTCGTCGTGGTTGCCATCCTGATCCATGGTGATCGATTCGCCCGGGAACGGCCACGGGTCCGACGAGCCTGCACCGTGCATGGCGACGTCGTGGTCCCCGGAGTAGTCCATCTGGGTGTCGACTTGAAAGGGCTCGAGCAGCGTAGACATCGATGAAAGTGAATGACTGGAGCGGTAGTCACAACATAGCCGAAATGGGCAGAGGTGGGCTTAGGGCAGGCAGTGCCATATGAAATTGCTTACTAATACTTCAGAGGTGGCGCTCACAGAAACTAACCTGGGGCCACCACCGTTCACATTTCCTCTGCGACAAGTTTATGTTAGATGCTTTTCTGGCGGTGGTTCTGAGTTTTCTGAAATGGCCGCTCTCGCAATGCAAAGCTGTCTCTCTCTTAGATGTTGGTGATACTGAACAGGTGGCATTATAATAGTTGTTTCGTGGACGAAACTTAATTGTCATTATCAGCTTTTTGGCTGGGCGGTACGCTTATATTTTCTAATCTTTCCAGGATTTCCGCAGGGCGCACGTTTCTATGACGAGAGGACTCGGGTTGTGAGATCGTTGCAAGCTAAAGTCCACAGGCTACAGCGCAGAGGCAGACTCGTGCTTTTAGCGCCGGATATGAATGCTCGAGGGGGGTTTCACTAAGCTCCCCGCGCACTCTGAGTCAAGCTCGCGTAGAGCTGAGAAGAAGGCTACCATGTGCTCTCGTCTTGACTCCTGCGACCTGCGATCTGCGGGATTTGCAACAACCTGAACGGGGTCAATATTGAAAGAGATTCTGCCAGTGACCCGCCAGCATCAATGCTAAGCCAAATCTATCAAACATTTGGTCAGGATCTCCGCTTACAATAGTGCGCCACAATCCCGCATTTCTGAGCCCTCTCGTCGCAAGACAAAACACATGCCCTACGGTCGGAAGAGTCCTTATCAAAGTTGGTAAAATGTACTATCAATATATTCACTTTAACCAAAAACAGGTTTGCAATGAGTACGATAATTGACTCGCACAACCTCTCCGAGTTTGTAGTGCGTCTACGATGAAGACCAAGTGGCGCCGAAGACCGCAGAGATGAAGCCAAAGAGCAAGGCAAGGCAAGGTCCCAAGTACAGAGGCGGAGGGGTATTGTTAGTGCGGGATGCGAGAAGGCAGTCTCACCAAGTACGCAAGTTGCGCAGATGCAAAGACTGAACTGACTTTTAGAAAGACCTAAATTTTCGACCGTTGTCCACCGCCCACGCAGGCCCACGCCGTGTCGTTCTCGCCTTCGCATCGAGGCTCATCGGGGGTACTCCAGTGAAGGCAGATCTCGTCAGGTACTCAACCGCCGCATGGTGACACCGCAACGAGCGGAGCAGCAGGGTCGTTGAAGGTATGACTCTGCGTTTCAATATGCGATTAGGATACAACCCACATTGCAGACGAAGCCAACCCAGACATATCGCCCACAAAGTACACACCTGAGCGGTGCGGCATATCGTGCGTAGTCGCAGCAGGACTCGGCTCATCCGCGACGGGGTCGTACTCCTATACATCTAACAGCTCGCCGTTCTCCGCACGATGCTGGTTGAACGCGTCCTCAATCATCTCGTACTCGAGTCTCGAGGTAAGACGGCTCCACGTACTGACCTGGAAGCTCTCGTCGCCGTTGGCAAAGGCAGACAAGGTTTCGTCGTAGTTGCGTGATCAACTACGAACACGACGAGCCTGCTGCATGGATAACGTTGTCGTAGTCTCCACAGTAGTCTATCTGGGTGTCTTGAAATGGTACAAGCAGCGTGAATATCGACGAAAGTAACGAGTTGAAGTTGTAGCTATAGTCACACGCAGCCGGAATGTACTCTACAGAGACTGGATTTGGCCAGTGCTACAGTATGTGGTATGTCATTGGGGTCCAAATCTCGCACGTGGAAGGCGGCTTGATTGTTGCTTACCAATACTCAAAAGTGTGGCGTTTACAGAAATCAACCTGCCTCAACCTGCCCGCCACTGAGCCAACATTGGGCCTCGTTTCATGTAGGTTTCATTCTTCTTCTGCCTCAAGTTCTTGTGGCCTTCGTTCTTCTCACCCTTACCTATTGCGCCCATGTCCGTACCTGCGGCTCCACCCTTCTGGACACTACTCTGCAATCTCTGCGCATCCCTAAGAATGCCCTTCGCTGTTTTATCATGCTTCGCGGCTTTTGCTACTGGTACTACTAATACGACCTGTTCATCGATTTTCGAATTTTGTCGAATTTTTTTGCTCAGAAATTTTGTTTTGAATAAAGGTGATTTGCGCCGATGACTTTTTTCTCTCCTTGGGACATGTGACGAACCTGAGGTCGTATTAGTACAGTAGCTTCTGTGCCGGGTTTCGCCGGCGCCGCGCGTTGAAGTTTGGCTTGCAATGTTCTGCAGATTAGTGCGTCGATATATAGTATATCATCAGAGTCCAAATATGCTCAAGAGTCGTCCCCAAACCGAGCAGGGTGCTCCCTAGTTAGGCTTAGTGGACCGATGGGTGGGTAACACTGAGCACAGCGTCCGCATGCTGCGCGGCCTGGGGGGCCGCGCCACTTTCAAGTTCATCTCCGGCCCAAGTCAAAGCCACTGTCGTGCCTACGACCACGTATTACTTATGAGTTTGGCAAACCAGCGATCCATGGCACGAAATAAATACAACATGCGTACTTGTATGAGCGGGATCGATGGTCGAACCGGCAGCGGTGGGGGGCCGCAAGTGGTAGTGGGCGATGGCGATGTTGCGCGTGTGGAATGCAGGGTCGCCACCGGCGTTGGTCATTGGGAGAGCGGATGCGACCACAGACGACGGCACTGGACAACGACCACTTCTCGGCAAGTCAGAAAAACGCCGGCGCCTTCTACACCGCTAACTGGCCAAAACGTTTTCACTGTGTGGGGCAACCATAAGATGACAAAGAGAACAGGCCTGCGTTGATATACCGAGACCCATCGTTGTACCATCATCGACCCCATTGACTTCGCGTATGTCACGGACATCCACATCAGCCGCGGTGCCCGCCACACCCAGCGGTTCTTCATTGAACTCTTCCACATTGGGTTCTTCGTCGCGATCTTACCGGACTTCTCAACCACAAGGATTCTCCTCCTCTCATTTCTCGAGCTGGAAGCTCAATGACTACTCGGTGGGCTTCAGTCACAAAGACAACTCTTTCCCACTGAAACTGATATCTTCATCGCAGAGCACGGCATCAACGAAATGATCTGACATTTCTGCAAACCTGTGAAAAGGTCGAATGCCCATACCCACGCCAGCTGTATTTACTCCGCGTTGTCGTTATTTGTTATCCACATGTTCAATCGCTGCTATCCTGATAATACCATTTGCATAGTTATGTTTTCCGTCTGAGAGCGCATGGGCACTGCGAGCAAGGTAGATAAAATGGGGAACATGCATTACGTAATATGATCATCGACAGCCATAAACCGGGATCCCCCGAGCCCCCGAGCCGCTGACCAGGACCCCGGACTATCCTAAGGGAGGGCCGATATCTATGCGGACGCCCCTGAGTCAAATATGGAGGGCATGTTCGATTTTATGCGGACGCAAGGGGGGCCTCAATGTCGAGATGGGCCGATCTTTTACAGGACGCGGGGGTCGTCGGAAAAATAGGTCCAATCCGGCTTGCGGACGCTGGAGGTGTGCGGCGCCACTTTTCCTCCATAAGTACCTCCGTCTCTCCTCCACCAGCTCTAGCACTATGTAGCACACCCACGTCCATAGTCTTGTCACATCCGTTCATCGTATAAGTATGCCAGCCAATTACCTTCCATCCTCTATCTACCCCGCTTGTCCTCTCTCTTCCTCTCTCTCGTCTCTGGCTACATTCTACTTTGGCGGCCATGTTCCATGTTCTTTCGTACCCCTTCCCGTAACTGAGTCTACGGTACCTCAATAAACTCTCGTGAATTTTGTTATTCCATACAGTCTTCTAGTAATTACATCTCCGTTGCTGATATATACACTTGCTTATCCATTTGTGCGGACGGATTGGTCCGTTTTTTAGGTTCAATGCATTATGCGGACGTGTTTGGTCGCCAGCGGAGTTCGATACGAAGTGCGGACGGGAAGGGCCAAAAAACCTATGCTGCATCGCGATGCTGACGTCTTTGGCCAGATTTGGCGCTGAACAGCCACAGCCAAAAGGGGCCATTTTCGTATCGGACCTTAGGAGGCATAGTCCAGGGTCCTCGCTGACCACCACCACCACCACCACCTGATGAGCTCCATTTCCCGAAAATTATAGGAATGAGTTCCACTCCATTGATGTAGACTTCCCTTTGATCGAGGTCACACATTCGCCAACGACACTCATCGTTGTACTGTCTCTAGCTCAAGCTTCGTCTACACGAACTTCTGATTTGCCGATCGAGAGGACAAATGCTTTTCTCTGCCACCCAGCGGATTACTGCGTGCGTTCTTGGCTAGATGTGCCTCCCCGACACCGAAAGACTTGCATTTATGCACGGTGTCATGACATGCCTTTACTCTGTTGGCCAGGAAGCTTCCCTTGTCCGGCATCTTTACTAGGAAAGTGTCTTCTGGTTCGGTGACATCGCCATCACACGCAGCCCCATCCCGATCTTTTGGGGAGTATAATAAGACAGCGCGCAGGTCAGTAGGTGCACGCCTCAGGGTCGGTAGTACCACGTGGGACACTCAGAAGCGTAGTTTCCGAAACGACTAGGCATTGCACGGATCTTTTAAACGGGCTGGAACCTAATTCCCAGGAACATTGTCGACGGTATTCCAACCCCCGGCGCCGACTCCACAAACCTTCCCTCGACTTGACGGAATATGCTCACAGAATGGCCGCTTAGCCTGTAATTACGCAATTATAACGCCATATATAACTCTTGCCAACACTTTAGGCTATAATACGGTTACCTGACATGATATCTGGGGTAAGCATGGTACACCATATGCGAATGGCATTAGGGAGAATAGTAAAATATCAAGGTTTAAAAACACGTGCAGAGAGGGTGACAGCTTCTGAGGTTAATGTATCCGTAATTCGATCAAATGTCTACACTACTGACAGAGGAGGAACACACCGGCACTGCTTTGCTCACGAACTAAATCGCCCGCGGAACCGACGAGTAGTATAAAACCTCGCCCGAATCTTTCATTCAAATAACATCACCACTACACATTCAACATGACCAGCTATAACACTGTGCTACATTCCACCCGCGACAGCAATGTCATAAACACCAATGGCGACCACCTCACATTCAACTGCGCGCGTGACATCATCATCCAGCACTTCCATACCCCCGGCCCGTCGACGTCCCCCGACCGCGATCGTGCCAGTGAGCGCGTTGTACCTTCGTGAAAATGGACCCCTGCTCAATTTTTATTGCGTAGACGCAAGTGCAACAAGCGCTTCGGCTGAGGCAGGAGATGCTGGCGCATTGCCTCGGGCGGCACAGCATGCAGACGTTGCGGTGAGTGTCACCCCATCCCTATTCCATTCAACGCGTTGCACAACATTAAAGCTGACTGTGAATACACAGCAAGCGCCCGACTCGCTTTGGAGGTGGTTCTTGAGGATGTTTGGGTTGTAGCCTCATACCTGCAGAACATATACATTACATATCCCATCAAGTAGTACGGACGGTGTAGGAATAGACTGGCTGTTAATATTTTCACAACCCCGAGCCTTTACATTGCCAACACACGCCCTCTTGAACGCTCCAGGCCGGCTTTGAACAGCTCTGAAAAGCCTTCCATCCCGATATTAGGTACGTATATTTATATTTAAATTAATATTTTTGCCAGCTTAACGAGCGCTACACAGCCGTCCACATGCGCAACCTGCATGCCGCCATTTGCCGCAGCTCTGATTGACGGCGCTGCGATGACCAATTTGCCAAGCAGTGGCGAAGGTTCTCTTCATCTGCTCATGATATCCTACAACACCAGCCGCCCGATATACTTAAACACCGCGAGTCTGTATTTTTCCTGTATTTGCAAGATCAGCTTCGCAACGTCACGGCGGGTACCAAAATGGACGAGGGCTTTGAGAGACGAAGCAACTGAAGCTGTAAAAAGCCGAAGACAAGATGCGCAACCGCGATCGTCAGACATGTTCATACTTAGTCTCCCTAGGCAGCCTATAATGTTCCCAATGATGACAGTCGATCAACCATAGTATATCATACTGGGTATGGATTGATCTACAATCCCATCTACAGGACCGATTCAATATTAGGCACGTTTATAGCCTCGCGGATGTATACCATTCCCTTGCGCTGACCTATATACACAATCAGTCGAATTTCAGCCTATCCACTAAAGTTCCATAATCCAACGTGGCCATCATCACTCCCTAAGACAACTTATCCTCAACAGGTACATACTTACTGGGACTGGTTCGGTTAAGCTTAACAACAGTGTTGATATTATACAGACACAAGCCAAAATCACCATCAATCATAAGAGTGGTTAACGAATACTATCTCCTGCCCTGCTCCTCATATTTGCTCA
>KV417495.1:570322-623157 GCA_001630335.1 Athelia psychrophila | reverse complement strand
CTAGTTCCTCTCACCCTGTTTCTGACATTGTCAGTCTTCTAGCTTCCAGAAGTCCCAGTTTGGGTCTCGGACCGTTGCCGCTGGATTGTTCTCGGGTGATATTAGTCTTCTCGGGCGAGTACTATGTCTTTAAGTGTTGCGTGCTCGTGTCGTTCAGCCCTCACAGAACAAGGTAGTTTATAAGGGCCGGGCTAGGTAGTAGTGGGAGATTCTGCAACGATTTAGTCCTGATAGTCGTGGTTTGAGCGCCCAATGTGTTTATGAACTATGAGTGTTAGAAACTGCCTAGCTACTTCGACTCGCCTTACTGTCCTACACGACCGTCTACTTTCTTTCGTAATTCTTTCTGCATTTGTTGTTGACGTGAATGTGGGCTTCGTAAAGATGTGATTTAGTAACCGTTCCGGGCTATGATCGAAGGTAATACGAAGAGTGCGGTGGTCTACAAGTTTAAGATGGCTTCTCAAAGTGACGGTGAACTGGTGATAGGTCGAGTAAAGAAGGTTTTTGTAGTTCCAATGGCCTGTAAAATCGTTCTACGGTAATGGGATGTCAAGGGAAACGATTTTCAGGTGTAGGTCTGATGAACCCTACTTAAATTCGGTGCCGTTTCGTTCTTCCAATTTCCAATTTTAGACTCTGAAGATGAGTTATAACTTCATGGTTAAATGGGGTTTATACTTTGTACACTAATGGAACTCCAGTAGCCAAGTTAGGACCGAGTTGTCAATGTAAAATCCTTGTAAATTTTATAGTCGACTGTCCACAGTGGTGGGTGTACCGTTTAAATACTTTTTATGGTTTACAGTGTTACAGTTTGGGACGTGTACTGGAGCCCTTCTCTTGTCCCTCCACAATCCGCTGGCCGGGTTACTCTTGGCGGGGCATTCCGCGTCAACCCTGGATGGCCTCGATGGGTGGATACTTTGTTGTTTGTTGTATGCAGTGGAGATGTTCAGTCTTCTTGCATTCTCCTCCTTTTACCAATCGGCATTTGCGTGCAGCTGGGCAATCTGCTTTCCCATGAACTTGACTACACCCTCTTTCAAACCTCTTTTGTCATTTTTCAGGACATTGAATCAGGCGCCCAACCTCTGTGTCTTGCTGTTCCACATTCTCTCAATCTTCCTATCACTCGATTATCCTGGACGCATCCCATGCGCCATTGGTGCCGCTCCCTGCTCAAGGATATATCCTGCTTTCCCATTCAGGTGGTCGTCTTTGAAGAGGTGGAGGATGTGTCTGTTTACAACATCACTGTTCAGGGACTCCCAGGGGATGATGATTTCCTAAATTCAGCTGCAGGCCGCTGCATTGATTCTGATTCTGAGGATGATGACTCGGTGGGGTATAGGTCGGAAATGGGCTGGTCGGAGTCATCAGAGTCGGTTCATCAATGCACTATACAGATAGTATTGAGGACTTGGTGGGACGGGACTGGCTTGTTCACGAAGGCGGAATTGTATCGTTAGAATGATTCTGGGAATGGACACCTTCAATACTCATTGTCTTTGTCTTGTCGTATTTGTTGCTGTCGTTCTGTCATCTTGTCGTCCTCTTGTATTTTAGCAGGGAATTTATTGTTCTTGGGTGTCCTGCTAGCGAGGCCTTGATTATTAGAGATGTGAATTTCAGATGACTAATTATAGAGTCTTTTATTTGACAGCGTGGAGCATTTCAGGGTCCTAATCATCCCGTCGGCTGGGGGCTTGGGCAACTATTTCCAATTATGGTTAGCTTGGGGCACCATGCCGGTGTTTCATATTTGGATATGCTTCTTTTGTTATTGGCGGTAATAGGTGTTGTCAAGGTTAGTCTACGGCGGAGAATGCTTGTCAGTTCCGGTGGTAGGATGTTGTCCCTTGTTAAGTGTTGGAACCATATTTCTGGCTTGTCTGGGGGTGGTGTTAAGAAAAATAGGGGGATTCTACGAGGTTAATAATCTTGGCTGCCTTTGTGGTCTTTGGTGAAGAATCCGAGTCCAGGCCTTGAGATTTTGTCGTGATTTACTAAATTCCATCATATACGCCTGAGTTTGTACCGTGTGCCCTTAAATTTTCTTTGTACATGATCTGAACAGTATCATGGATCTTTCCTGTATGCCAAAATTTCTTAGCAAACAATTCGTTTCTCACAATTGTACATGCAAATTCCGAGTTAAAGTAGTGGAGGGCTTAAATGCGGTAAAATGCAGATCATGTTCTCTGTCCGATTTTGGGTGTGAAACCATTTCACAGCGTGACACCGTGTAGGCCTCGAGTTGTCTATCATTTTCCTACTGTAGTAATATATACCCCTATTCCTGACTGTCCCTCCTCCTCTCTCTTGTAATCTCCTTCCATCCTCTGTCGAAGACTCGAAGGCTCAGTATGAGGTGGCCTGAACTGCATTGTTACCCCGACGACAGTGTTGTTGTGTCTGATCGACCTTTGGATCTCGTCAAATTCTGGGATGTACATGGTATTATGATTATGCTACGTGATTTATGATACTAAACTTATCGCAGGTCAACAAGAACACTTATTCACTGATGTTTTCCGTTGCCATGGATATCCTGCCAATCCAGGTGTCTGGTGTTCCTTGTGAGAGCACATTTTCGTCCAGCAAACAAACAGCAACACCGAACCGAAACTGTCTTCATCCAGCATTAATGGAGGCCCTGCAGCTTTTAAAGTACATGTGCAAACAGGAGCGGCTTGATTTCACGCGAGACATACTGCCAAAAGAGGATGATTATAGAATTGAGGGAGAAGTTTCTGAGCGGACATTGCAGGAGCTAATATCTGCTGGGAAAGGGGAGGAACTGTTGGATCTATTATCTAATGTTATTGAATCTTAATCACTATTGTTACTGCCTCTTTCTATGTTGCTTGCGGTATCGTCTTTTCATGTCCGGTTATCCCAATGGCCGTGCCGATGAAGCTATCCGATTGGTGGATGGACAAATGCCGAACTCGATGCCTAACTCGGATACCAACTCGACTGAACTCGGACAACCAAGTTAGCGTGGAGTTACAACTCGACTTTGCTTCGTGGCAACACTAATATCAACCTTATATAGGGCTTATAAGCGGTGATAAACACTTACATAATCTTCATACAGGTGCTGGGAATGCAAGAAAAATAATGATAACATCAAATTTTGGGGGAACTAACTACATGGGAAGAAAGGTGGACTTGGTCCAAGCACCCTCACACTCAAATCAAGTAATTCAGTTGTGAATTGCATGTGCAGTGTGTGATACAAAATTGCAAAATTGAAGATGTCAGTTCAGGTCAGTTCATTGACCTGGTCAGGGCAGTAGTCAGTAGACTCGCAGACTAATTGTGATGGTATCAATGGCATATGTATTGACTGCAGGCTAGACTATTTAGTGACCTCAAAATGACATTATTAGCTAACACCTGATCTTATGAGACCAAGCTATGTTTTTAAGGCATTATGAGATGGTGCCAATCTTAGACTCCTTTTTAGCATTACAAGCCGGGTTAATTTTTTCCGACATGTGCTCCAAGCAAAGCTGTGGGCAAATCACAAATTCCTCTTGCAGTTCCTTTCCGATTGCTACAAAAAGTAGATATTCAGATTTTCTTAAGCTACTCCGATGAGACATACCAGTTTTATATACAGAGTCTGCAAGTAACTCACTGCTTCAGCCGTTGCACTACACCACATATCACATAAAACACTTTTTTTTGATGTCAAGTGACAGTGGAAAAAATGACATACATGGAATGACCACGTAACATTCATTTGACCTCAGAACGACACAGGAGATGCAAATTGATTTTGAATCTGTCTGATGTATGATGTCTAATTAACATCAAGGGACATATGGGCCCTGCTGAATCTTAGTGATGTGCTGGGCCAGGCTTTTCAGGGCTTGGGCTTCCCAAATCTCAAGCCCGGCCCCAGGCCCAAGCCCAGCCCAAGCCCAGCCAGGCTTGGGCTCAGGCCCGGGCTTTTGGCGGGAAAGTCACTCAGTTTTGCTAAAATCATGAATGTAAGTGTTATGACGGGTTCTGGGTGCATACCTCTAACTGTGTGTGACACAGATAGTACATGCAATAAGACTTGATGGAGGTTGAAAGGATCAGAGGTGGGGAGGTGGATTTCAGCATCTGGGCAACAAGTCAGATCAAGTCATGTTCCTGTTCAAATGGTGAGATATGTCCCACACTGCATTTCTTATGTGAGATCAGTGAGAATCCTCGTCGCTGGTGAACCCTGGTCGTTGGGAGCAGGACTCGGAGGGTGTGCAAATGCAAGGACACACCATCAACCACATTGAGCACCTGTTTGCACGAAATTGCCTGTATATTCCTCATAATAGTTAGTAAAAAATTGTGGGACAAGACTTGCCTGTTCGTAAACCTCCCTGAGCCGTGGTGGTACACAAAGATTCAATGACAATTAGATGTGTCGGACATGTACAAAAATATTTGGTCAGATTTAGTCACATCCAGCGGACAAAAATTGACCAAAACTGCTCAAAACATATCCGCATTTGGACATAATTGTGGCCCAAAAGCCTGGGCCTAAGCTCTGGGCTTGGGCTTTTCAGATCCAAATCCCCAGTCCTGAGCCTAGAAAAGCCCACCTCTTGGGCTGGGCCTTGGGCTTTAAGCCCGGCCCAGCACATCACTACTGCTGATGTTGATTCCAGGCATCAGGAGAGGGTCAAAAGCATTGCTTTTGGCTGGTTATTTTCATCCAATTTGTTGCTCATCAGGATCATTTTTTTGGTTTTCAAATACATACAGTGTAGGCCACGTGCTTGGGACAGCCCCACTCCTTGGGACAAACACTTGTCCTGGCTTCAAATGTTTCTCACATCCTTAGCTATTGTTTTCCAATACATATGTATACCCTTTCTATGTTCTATCAAAATCTTGGCCGCTCCAGACCACTGGAAGCTGTGTGGGGATTGTGTATTCCTCGATTAGAGCCGAAATTGATCAAACTCAACTTTCAATCTGTGTCCTGTGTACCACATTTTGCTCTTCGTGCTCTGTAAAATCAGTACAAATGATACATATCCCAAAACATCTCTCACCAGCCACCAACAGATTTGATGTGATTTGAGCTCGGGAGTCCGGCTCCATTGCTTTCAGATCCGTTTTTGCTGCCAAAACAGTCAGCCTTGATGCAAGTTGCCCTGGACCCATAACCACTTGCCTGGTCAATTTAAGTATAGTACAGGACTCTTAGGACTTCCATGCATTGTCTAATAGCAGAAAAAAACGCCTTCTGGTGCCCAGAACGGAGCTGGTATCATCTGTCCCAAGGACCTGGATTTGACCCATTTTGGCTTACATCACCATTTGCTGTCCTATGCACTGAATTCTTTACTTTAAATTACAAAAAAGATGATTTTCTATAGCCTACATATCTCAAGTAACTTTGTGTCTCTTCAGAATTACTGTGCAGTTGATGTGCAGTGAGTGACTTTGATCCGATGGTATGCTGTCCCGAGCACGTGGCCTACACTGTATTACTCGCAATTGATGCATAGTCAGACTCATATGGTTGAATATTGGTAGTAAGTAAATTATTTTTATGGGCAGCCATAGGCTAGGATGCATAAGCACAATTTTATTTTACCCATGACTGAGAAATTGATACTCAACATCTGAAGTCCCTCAAGTGCCCGAACCTCGCTAAAAGCATAAGAAATCTGGTGTTTTATTAACACTGGTTTAATGACTCATGGGGCTTGGTCAGAGGTTAAAATAATATCAATGGTGAAATACCTGACCGATGTAAACCCGGTGTTGTAGGGTTATTTGATTTGACACTAATGATGATTGTATAAGACATGTATTAGGTGTTACAAATATATCAGACCAAGTTTTACGCAAATGTCCTAGCAACATTTTGGGGGCAGATGTTAAGAGAACATTTTAGCCGTTGGTCGGTGTAGTGGTGAATAGGTGAAGCAAGAGTGACACACCCAATGAAGACTGGATGTATGAATGCTACTGATACCGAATCTCAATACACCCCCCCAATTGTTATACCATTCCGAGTTAGTGTGTGAAGTATTTGTGCTTGACATGATCTAAACCCTTTGTAAGTACATCGGCAACCATCTCCTCAGTAGGACAATAGTGCATGGCCATGGTCTTCACAGAACTTCTCTTGTGATGTGATAATAGATGGTGATGTGCTTGGTGCGAGGATGGTTGCCAGGGTGCTTTACCAATGCAATGGCCCTTTGATTGTCTGCACTCAGAAGGATTGGGAGCTTTCTCTGATTGATCTCCAAGTCATTGAAGAGCTTGCTGACATAGAACCTCCTGCATGGAGCCTGTGGCAGCCATGTACTCTGCTTTGGTGGATGGTAGAGCAACTGACTTCTGGAGTTTGCTCCTCCAGCTGACGGCAGCAGCACACATCATGAAAACATAGCCACTGGTGGATCAACAACTGTTGTTACGACATGTATTCATAATTATTCCAAGATGGGCCTTATACTGGTGTCAATAGACTAGTGGTGTAATGAGGTGTTGATCCTTGTGATCGAGAGTGAATGCAAGTCACTTGAGACAAAGTTAGATAGTATTCGGAATAATGTAAGTGTGACTGTACCTTGAGACAAAGAGGGTAAACTAAGGTCTCAAGGTCCAAGTCACTGTCTACTTATACTACTGTATCGGTAAGCGTGTATGACAATGTGGGGCCCTAAGGGTAAGCATGTATGACCACAAGGGGCCCGGGGAGCCATAGATGCATATGTAAAGATCTGCTGATAGTGGACGACACATGGATAGATGTGTGACATATGATGTTGATGAATGCGGAGTAATGTAGTCATGTGTGGTGGGTGAAGTAAACCTGTGATGGAATAGAATACAATGGAATAAGGTAGGTGTCACCGAGACCTAGCATCCCCTTACATAAGCAAAACAATGCTGATCTGCTACACTCAATAACACATTTAAACCTTCATTTCTGGTCACTTTGAAACCTGTAAACTACTCTAATATAAGCCCTTAAGAAACCCTAGGTTACCCTGTAAAAATCGAGCCCAAAACAAATGGCATTTTGAAGGAAAAAAGTCAAAATTACAAAACAGCCAGAATTGTGTTTTCAATGCTGCTGGCAAGGTCAAATATTTTTGTGAGAATGTGAACCTAAACATTTGGCGGGTGGTGTGGCAGGTCATGTGATGTTGAGGCACAGTGGCAATGAGGCTGTATCTGCCCTCCCGCACCCTAAATCTACCTCAAATCCTCTAAAGCTATGGGACGGAAGTCTAAGGCAGCCCTGACAAGCATTGCTAATGGTTCAGCAAAAGTTCCTGAGGGGCACAAGGCAACTGTTGAAGAAGCCCCTGATTCTGATGATGATTTTCATTGGGTTCCCATGCTAGACTTAGGCTTCATTGCTGAATAACACACTCAGTTTTGCAAACAGATCTGCTCGTTTCATTCCAGGATATGCGCAAGGATTGGCTGGTGCCAAATCTTTATGGGCAAACCGCAAATATTACGGCCACCGGACCTTATGTACCAGCTGATATCATCCACAAGATCAAGGAATACATTAGAAAGTGAGCCCTGGGACTGGAAATAGATGATATCATTCATTTTGTACTTAATTGATGATGCTGATACCACTTTTGAAGCCCTCAAAGCCGAGGAAATTTTTTCGAAAATTGTGTTTCCAAAATTTGGCGGGCAATTAGGGTTAGGGTTAGGATTATGTAAGGGGTGCTAGGTCTCAGTGATGCCTACCTTAGCGTGGAAGGATGTGGAACAATATGGAATTAGATGGAACATGCTGACCATGTGATAGGTAGATAGGGGCAACTTGTGACAACTGTCAAGGTTCCCAGCCCAGTCAGAAGTTGTGCACCCATGGACAAGTGGATGATCTTGTGGCAACAAGTCTGGATCAACATACTTTCCATCATAGGTGAGCTTCAGGTCCTGTGTCTTTAACATATAGCAGAACACTCTCAGTGCTTCACACCAGTGGACACAGCCGGGATTAGAAAGGAACTTGCTAAGGGCTTCAACAGTGAATGTGAGGTCTGGACATGTGCCAATGACGAGGTAAAGCAGCTGGCCAATCAACTCCCCATATAGAAAATTCTTCATGTCTGCAGTTTCAGTAGGAGTTTTTGGGAAGTTGTCTTTGGAGAGGTGAACAGATGAGCTATGTGGTGTTAATACCAACTTGGCATCAGTCTGACTGAATCTTACACTAATCTCCTGATAGTGCTTCTGTAAGAGCGAAAGGGTTTTCTTTGCATGTTCACAAGTGACTTGGACACTGAGAATCTGTTTGACTTCACCAATGTCCTTGATCTTGACATGACGACTGAGAAATGTCATCATACAGTGTATTATTTTCAGGTCATTCCCAAGGAGGAGAAGGTCGTCAACATAGACAGTGAGGAACATCATGAGTTTGCCCTGCTTCAGGGCATATGATCCAGCTGAGATCAGTGAGTTCTTTATCAAAGGTCTCGTTCCAAACTTGTCCAGCTTGCTTAAGGCCATACAGAGATCAAAGGACAGGCATGACATCACCTAGGCTGGAGATATCAGTGCCATCAGGAAGGCAAAGGTAAAGTTCCTCTGCTACTGTTCCATTCAAGAAGGTGGTTTCATAGTCAAGTTGGTGGGCATCTAAGTTATACTTTGCTGCGAGTGCCATGAGTATGTTGTAGAGATTCTAACCCGGCAGCTGGAGGATCGTCCGGGGGTTGGACTGAGCTAGCCGGACGGTGAAGGATGCAATCACCGATGTTCCGTAGGGTCTCCGACGAGAACCCGAAGGAGTAGCCGGCCAGTGTTCGACCCGAGGGTAGTGCTTAAGGAAAACGAGACCCGGCCCGGAGGACGGAGCGTAGGGAGTGTGATGTAGGAAGGGTGGGGACGGATTGGATAATGACAGAGATGTAAGTAAACGAACGGGACCGGGATGGGACGGTGAAACCGGAGTCTGGCGGGCGACTTGGAAAGAGAAACAAAGAGAACCGGAGTCCGGCGGGCGACTCGGGGGAAAGAGACGGGAAAAGAGAACGTAAACCGGAGACGGGAAAGTGGACTCGGACTTCAAAGAGAGAAGGGGGGAAACCAAGGTGCTTTATTGAGACGACTTACATTCATATTTATAGGTAAATGATATGTAGGGAGATCACTATGTGGTCTGTACGTTCTGAAGAGCTCGTACCGCCAGGCTACACGCTCCCGGTGTCCGCATCGGTGAGCCCGAGTCCCATACCGCCTTATCGATCGTTCCGGGACATTTGTTTATTGTCTTCAGGGGTCGGTGTCTGAATTGTGTTCGCAAGATGATGGGACTGGAGCCGGCCCGGTGATCCGTTATGTCAGGATATCACATGTGATGTGCCCAGCCACTGAGAGAGCCTGGGCCAAGTGTGTTTCGTGATGGAACGTGGTGATTTGTCAAGGAGGCGTGGTGATTGAGCTGCGCGCGTGGTGATGGGCACATCCCGAGTGGATAAGGGTCGCGGGGAGCGCAGCGGGCGGCGGGGGTGTAGACGGGAACACAGAAGATGGCGGGGATGTAGACGGGGGGATTTGCATATACTCACAACACACAAATACGGAGCGGGGAGGCTCCTAACACATAGACGGGGCCCGACCGGCGTTCAGAATGTTGAACATACGGTGGGGAGATGTTCGGGGTAAGTGGCCGGACTCGGGGCCAGCGTAGGATAGGTAGACGGGGCTCACAATTGGACTCGAGGGATTCTCATAAACACACAACACACAAAATCGGGACAGGGAGCTCTTGTAACACATAGACGGGTGCCAGCCGGAGGGTTCGGTACATCAGACGGCCGGCGGGGAGGCCGTTCGGAGCTCGTAGGTCCCGGTGGGGTCTTGGGGGATGGGTGGTATATCCGGAATGCGATACCTAGAGCGTGTACACGCTCTACAACGTGAATGGTGTTCCACTTGACAATAGGTGCAAATGTTTCTCCAAAGTTGAGGCCAGGGATCTGCAAGTACCTCTTAGTGATAAGTCGTGCTTTGTATTACTCAATGTATCTGTCGGGGTTGCATTTGATCTTAAATACAAATGGACTGCCAGTGGCCTGACAGACAGGAGGAAGCTTGCATTGTTTTCTGAAAGTCTTGTTGGACTTCAGTGCCCCTATTTCCAGCTTGATGGCTTTGCACCAAAGGTTGGTATCAGGACCGGCCATTGCTTGTCTGTATGTTTGGGTTCAGGGTCTGAGGCAGAAACAAATGCTAACCAATGTCCCCCATTTCTTCACAGTCACTGTTGGTGGTGCAGAACAAGTACATATAATTTTCATCTTCATTGATTGTATTTTCCCCTCCTGGATCGACAGGTGGTACTGGTACATCAGCGGCAGGATCACTCTCATCATCCAATGCATCTTCAGCTGTGGCTTTGTACCATGCTTATTCAATTGGGATGTGTATGTGTGAATGAGGATCACTGGCAGGGACTTGTCCTGATGAATTTCCAGCTCTGTTTGGCAACATGGAGGGTGCACAGCAGCAGGGATGAGAGCTGGAGCGGGGTTGGTGGCGGGGTTGGGGTTGGGATAAGCAGTGAACAGTGTGGGTGCATGACCAGGGGCAGGCTGTGGGGTGTCATCATCACCATTCTCAGAGTCACTCTCACTGGTCCATAACAGAGTGGGATTGATGTGCATAGGTTGTATATATCTATCCAGGGACACAGGGTAGTTGAAACCAGTGAGATCAATTTCCGGTGCTGCTTTATCAAAAGGTGTGGTCTTGTTGAAGACAACATTACAGCACCAAATCATTTTGTGCCCTACAGGGTCCATAGACAATAGACACTTGTGCCAGGTTTGTAGCCCAGAAGCCAGCACTTTTGGGTTTTTGAATCAATTTTGTTGTGATGCTTTTTGTCAATGAAAGTGTATGCAGGACATCTGAACATCTAAAGACAGGATATGTGTTCGGCAATGTTTGTCTTAGCCCACTATAACTGTAACTGACACATGTCAGTCATTTCCGCTTTGCCACAGTGTCACGAGTTGCCCCTATCACCTGTGACTATTCATTCTTATTCATGACATCATTCATCCAAATCACTCTAGACCAGCTCTAGACCGTTATGTCATCTCTATTACCTAATATCCGACTATTCCAAACCTGCTCTAGGCTCAAGGCCTATTATTAGCACCTGCTTTGTCATGCTCACTCAGCACTGACATGTAATAAATGTTGTACCTTATGCAAACTACAAGGGTCAATCATTTACATCTTGTTCACGCTGGAGACCCTGCAAATATTGCAAAGTGAAGATTGGTGAGTGTAGAGATGGTTAATGTCAACATACAGCAAAGTAACAGCAATGTTATACAACAGGGTAACCTCTAAGTTCTCTGACAAGGCACCCTCCGACAAGGCATCCTCCAAGTTATGGACTTTGATTTCAATGATTTGAGTGCCCAGATACAATCATCAGTTAGTCACTTTCAGATACCAGAATATTATATGATCAACAATGTTGGTACCGCTGGTGTTGCTGTCAACAGCGAACTGGATAAATTGTTGGGCATGTGCTTCAATCTTCTTGGCGAGAAGTATAGTAAGTATCTATGGTGTATCAACCTTGTATGTTAGTATGTGTATACAGCGGTGTTGAATAGGGAAGCTTACCGGGGGTGCTTTTGCAGAGCACATTGGCAGGGACATGAGCGGGGAAGGCAAGAACACCTTTTAGATAATATAAAATATTCCAAACACTCAATTCACACAGAGATATTATCCAAAGTTGTATTTCTGTGTCCATTTATCCGTTAAGTGTAAGTTTACACACCAAATTAGTCAATTAACATGGAAAAACAGGTGTATATCTCATACAGGGCATTTCATCGAAAAAACTGTACCCATGAAAGTAATTACAAAGACTCTCGCCAATTGTTTTGTGTATGATTACGGAGAAGAATAATTAAATACCCCCTTTTTGCCAAGCTGATCGGCAAAAAGGGGGTTTGTGTTTTGTTCAATACATTATTGTTCAAGTGGGTCTCCACGGATTCATTTGTAAATGTCTTTCTATAGGAATATATGCACCCTCTATTTGTAATAATGACTGCTCAGTTTACTTAAAAGTGCGTGAGAGAATTAGCACACCATGAAATAGAAGCCAAATATGTGAAAACAATGCAACTTAGCACGCTAAAAGGTATAGAATAAACACTCTCTGACTCCACTTTCTATCATACCCAATGACTTCAACTGATTTGACTTCATTAACAACTCTGGTGAACTTCTACATTCAATATGGTTGAATTCATATTCTAACATTTAATTTGATAAATTATAGTTTCAAACTACCAACAGCCCCGCCTAACATGTCCAATATGTCCTACAGCAGCTTGAAGCAAAGATGAATGACCATTACACAGTGACTGGCTTTCCTCCATGAATTACTCTGTCGCAACCACCCCTTCTCTTCCCTCTCCCTTCAGTCCCTGTTAACACGACTTTCAACCTCCCTGCTACTACTTCGGTGCCCACCATAAATGAAATGATATCTAATCACGAGGATTCTTTTGAAGTATGTTATTCACATTAAAAACAAAACAAAATACTAACAGTCATAGTATAGTTTACAACCGAAGATTGGTTGGGAGATAGCATTTGGCAAAGCTCATGCAAGAAGAGCCAAGCAACTTTAAATTCATCAAAAGGTGAGTTACTCGTACTACGACCATACTAGCTAAATACTGATGATTGCATAAGTCATGTCGATGATCAAACATTATATTAGTGCCGTATCCTATCAAATCTACACATAAGCTAAAATATAAATTGGTACACAAGTAAATCAAATATTCTATAAACATCATACACATGATGTCCCATATCCCCCCTCCTCCTCCTCCTCCTCCTCCTCCTCCTTGTGTTCACCGCTCATATTCCCCCCCTCCCAATGTCCCCCACAACACCACTCCCAGTGAGCTCACTCATTTAAAAATATTTTATATGTATACTAACATATACCAACACAACATTCTAGATAATGACTGTGCTTCTCAATAAACAAAATAACCCACAACAACCATCATCTATTGATGTCATAACATTCAAGAATTTGGTATCACCTCCATTACCCCAATTACCACCATCCACACTTGCTCCACCTTCTATAGTTATCAACACCATACCACCTCCACCCCCTCCTCTTTTGTCTGCAAATGACAACCATTTCACAGTATGTATTAGCATGATCAAATATGAGCAGGCATTTCTATGCAACTGGATCAATGATCAAATCAGCCTGTGGCATTGTGCATATGTTTATGCTGGGACTTTCCATCACTAATAGTTCAGCCAAATGCCTAAACCGGACCGGGGTCTGGTTCACAGGTCACAAAAAAATAGGTTGAACCAGACTGAACCGGACCGGAGCAACACTAAGTCATTATACAATGTCGTGAACTTGGAGCTCCTCCATATCCCCTTTGATTCCTTCGAGCCCTTTTAAAATATGGTGGCTACCTATTAGGACCTAACCTAGAGAAGCTCTACATGAAAGCTATATAAAATGATTTGGTGGCTGCCTGTTGTTAAAGGCTATAGGAACAGGATGTCGATGTCGCAGTGATGTGACATATAGGCAGAGGCAGTGTAGACACAACTAGAAGTGAAATCAGAAAGCTAATTAATTATCAGTCAAAACACACACAATTCAGTTGGATTGTTCAGGACTGTTCTCGCCAGCCGGAGCTGGCCAGGTCAAAAGGGTGTGAGAACAGTGCTCTCTGGCCAGACATAATCTAGTGTGGGCTGCATATGTTATACATGCAGTGTGGTCCAGACTGGCCATATATTTTGAATTGAACTAGGTTCAGGGTGGTGTGTGCTGGCCAGAGGGAAGATTTGAGAACAGGTTTAGCATGGTACTTGCTGACCAGGCAGAAACAGGCAGAGCATGGTACTGGCTGGCCAGAAAGTAGATATGGAAACAGGTTAGCAACCAATATTGGCAATTCCAGTAGCTGGTAATATTTTTAACATATCATCTGAAGCAAAATTTTTGGGGGATTCCGAATCTGGAATCCATTTTTATCTGTGATCACTGTGGGGGTGACCTACAGCCATTCCGGTGGGCAATTAGGCCAGTCAATATAAAATATGCACCAAAAATCATGATCAGGGGGTCATCCTGACACCCTTTTCAAGGCGACTCCAGATCTGGTCTCCAATCCGACAGAAAGTCTCCAGATCAAAGATATCAAATAGCCGCACAACACTGATAAGCTGATATCTGCCCCAATACTGTATGGATAAGGGTGAGGTATGGCTCATTTTATAGGTCCTATATAGTGGAATCCAGATCAAAAGAGCAGGTTGCTACGGGCAACCAGGCCCAAAACGGATTCCAGATTCAGATTCTATGGAAAATTCTGCTCCTGGTGAGGTAGCATACATCATGTTTTGGGCAAATAAATATTTTTATACAAGCCCGTGAATGGACTAATTGGGCAATAGCATAGGAATGAAGGCACCATCAGGGGTGAGAGTGCTAAATAAGGATGTTTTTAGGGTTGGGCTACTGATCTATAATGCCACCTGGCCAGCCAGTATGGTTCTAAATTGTTTTACTCATTGTTGGTCTGGCCAGCCCACACTGTGCTGAACCTGTTTCAGAATCTCACCCTGGCCAGCTAACACCACATTGAACCTGTTTCTCATTTACCTCCTGGCCAGTCCATGTGGTGCTGACCCATTTTGAAATGCTACCCCTTGGCCAGCCCAAACTGTCCTGAACACTTATAGACACTACCCCTTGGCCAGGCCACACCACACTGAACCTGTTTTCCCCTCTACTTTCTGGCTAGCCAGTACCATTCTGGGCCTGTTTCCACCTGGCCAGTAAGTACCACACTACACCTGTCCCTAAGTCTTCCCTCTGGCCAGCTTACACCACTCTGAACCTAGTACAATTCAAAATATATGGTCAGTCAGTACTATACTGCATGTATCATATATAAGCAAAGACTAGCTTATGTCTGGCCAGATAGCACTGTTCCCACCCCTTTTTGACCTGGCCAGCTCCGGCTGGCCCGTGCTGCTCAGCAGAATTTCAGGCCGGCTGGCGAGAACAGCTCTCAAAACCCCACTGATAGCACTACAAAGCATACAAACTCACCTAGAAGCAAAATCAGAAAGCTGGTGAACTTCCTGTCGCTCCTAGGACTATATACTAATCATAGACAATAGGTAGGGTCCGAGACAATAAGGACAATAGGTAAATATATTTGCTTGCCTTCTGTATTATGTCCTTACTGGTTCTATCCAACCTCCTGGTAGCAACCCCCAGAGCCAAACACATTGCGCTAATTAAGTGGTCTTGGCATAATAATAAAATGAAATAGAAGAGGGTTGGTGATAGAGTGGATTTATGAGGATGGTTTTATAAGTGTGGGCCAAGGCACCCTGCCCACCAGGCTGGGCTGGGCTGGAACACTTGCCTTGGTGCTTATACTTTCATTTGACCACTTCACTCTATCACCCAACCATCAAACATTACAGAACATTGTAAGCGGTGCAAGTGATATGATAATGAAACAATGTACACCAAGTGGTGGAACATTATCAATGTGTGAGCCATCATCGGGGAGCGTCCAGAACTGTGCTCTGTGTCCACACATGCAGCAGATACTGTGACCAACACTCATGCTGTGGGAGCACAATGGATAAAGTGGAGATTGTGGACCCAGTAGGACAGGAATAATGACAGGAATACACTGTGCATGACACTGACACACACCAGAGTTGTGATTGACTGGATCATCCTTCATTATATCCAACCCCAATTGGATGTCCTGCTTTCTCCAATGGTAGATTGTGTTGCCGACCATTTTTTGGTTGGGTTCATCCTAAGGGTGTTGGTGCAATAGAGCTCTGATGTCAGGGGTTAAGGGTGGTCTGGATCTGAGGCCAAACAATCTTCGGAGACTTCCATTCAACCACTAATACTCCAAGTAGATAGGATATGAACAGTATCTAGTCCTAGGAGCAACAGGAAGTTCATCAGCTTCCTAATTTTGCCTTATAATATAAAAGCTTACTGATTTCGCTTCTGGTGGGTCTACTTTCTCTGTGTTTGCTTTATCTGCACTATCTTCTGTGCTTTGATCATGTGTTCCAAATTACTCAGAGTATAACTCTAAGTATTGCCTTTCCTATGTTCTCTTCCTTGGCATACCTAGCTAGGACCTGCTTTGGTTTATTGTAACCACTTTGTCAATGTTCTACATAGAAACTCAAAGATACACCCAGATTATGCACAACAACCTCAAGGATTGTTAACTGGACCACATCACAGGGGCAGGCTCTTAAAAAAGACTTCTCAGAAGCATCTATTTACAAAGTCCTCAAACTTACCCTGGATGTTTGCCAAAAATGTAAGCAAATCAGAGCTAGATAGATACCAAAACCAAACAGAGATTGAATTAATAAAAAATCAAACTACTCTTCTGGGTGCTGTTCAGTTCCAGCCAGCTGCTTGGGACGATAACCTAGACAACTTTTTAAGCCAACCACAACACTATGTCCTTGCAGGGGCCAGGTATTACCAGAGGGCCCAAAGTTTTAGACTTGGGCTCATGGTAAGATGGTGGCAATTGGCTCCTGATAAATCTTTGAGACACCACCCGACATCAGCAATATGGTAGCATGAACCTTTCATCTCAAGATTCTGGCAGTAACCCACTTGGGTCTTCCTATGCTAATCTCTACACTTGTTGTGATGACTATACTAGTCCACAATATGTCTGTGTGCATACAGCTGGTGAAATCATATGCTAAGAATGAGTACAACTTCGATCCCCCCCCCCTCCCCCCCAAAAACCTGGAGGGTCACCGACACTGGCACCCTAATTCAACCCCTAACCCTGTCCCTGCCCCGACCTCTGCGTTGTAGAGATTCTTTGTGTGGTGTGCGGGTGTCCGAGATGAGGGCTGCACTTGACCAAGCCGAAGGCTTGCGACGGAGTCTGGGTCCGGAGACTCGGAGGCCTGTTCGACCCGAGGGTCCTGTTTGAGACGGGGTGAGGTGTGGGATGAAGGGGATGGGGAACGGATGTGATGGGGAACAAATGGAAGGGATGTCCGGAGGGCTACAACGAGAGACCGGGGTCCGGCAGACGGAGAAACACTGAGAGACAAAGGGAAACAACAGGAAACTCGGTCGGCTCGGTGCACAACACGGAGCGAAGTGATCGTAAGGCGGTCCGGCTCGAAGGGGCTCGGTCCGGGGCTTGGAATGAAGGTAGTAACACGCCAAAACACACAGGAACATGCACAGACACAGTGGAAAGGTCCGGGACACAGAAACACGATGCACACAATTTAAAGGGAAAACCAAGGTGATTATTTGTGACGCCACAAGGTTGTATATTAATTAGACCCCAGGCCCTCACATGTTCCAGAGCCAATAGCTGCTACACCGGATATCCCAGTTGAGGCTTGTGATGCCAAATTCAAGCCTTTGTCAACAAGGGTTTTGAAGACTGATGAAAAGTGTATTGATTATGTCAGATTTAACCAGCTCCACTAGAGTTAAAAGACCTCCCCCTGTTAAAGGCTATTAGAATGGAGTGGTATAATAGACAGAGTTAAACCCCAAACAATATGGATTGATCATCAGCCACGGTCGGCATAGGCTGTCCTTGCTCATATCAGCTAGATTAAAACTGACAGCTATATACACATTTTATATCCAGCACTTAGTCCATTTTCAACTGGAGACTTGATGAGTAGATACTTAATCTTAAGTGTGCTATTTAGTGGCAAGCAGTATGTGACTATCTCCCTCCTCTCCACCCACCCCTTCCATTTCCGCTTTTAAAGAGTGGACCAGCAACCCAGCCTTGGTCTGGGCTGGAATACCCACCCCGGTGGTCAGCTTGGCCAGTCTCTTGGTGCTGTATTTTTCTTTGACTGCTCCACTCCATCACCCACCCCTCCTGTAATTCCACTATTTTATAATTGGACTAGATGTACATTAGAATGCCTGTATCTTTAGCAGTTTAGTCTAGCTGACATGGGCAAGGGCTTGTTTTGAAGCCACTGATCATGTGTTTGTTGGGAGCCTATCCCGACTGTCACTGACAATCAAATAGGCACCCATAACACAAGCACAAGCTTCAAATTATTGATGCTGCACTTTATAGCAGCCTATTGGCCCCAGTCTGACAGTTAAAATAGCCGCTCAATTACTGGAAATCTGCTGCATTCTGCAGTAGAAAACACTCAAAGCAGATAATGAGACAGAAACAGAAAATAAGACCAGTGTGTGATTGAGCAAGAGTAGTACAGAATGTGTAAGCTAAGGCCTAAGCTAACATCCAAACAGTATGTGGGAATAAACATCCAGAAGTGTAAGCCTGTGGTGGCAGGCTTACAATCACACCCACACCTAGCTGTCACAGTGATCATAACTGAGAAAGCATTACCTATCAACACCTGTGCACCACGAGGAAATACAAATAATGCAAGGGTGGAAACATCTGGTTAACCGTATGGTTGTGGATACAAAGTAATATCTGCCCTTTACTTATAATACACCAAACATATCTTGCACATGAACATTGAATTGAGTGCACTGCTGAGGTCCCTGCCATGATATGCACACTGAACTCTCATTTTCAAGCATATTTCTGCATAGTTTCCTTCAATATTTTAGTATTGTGTTTCAGCTTATGATTGAAATGGACCAACCTCAAGCTTTGAGCCCAAACAGGTGTCCAATGATGCTGGAATCACAAAAAAAAACTCAATGTGATGCTTTACACAAACCCTTGATCGTCTCTCCCACTGGGGGGAGTGGGCCATCACAAGCATGATGAGTCCACCCTCACCGTGGGGCTCTGGGTATTCTCAATAAGTATATCTCCTAGTACTACTTATATCAGACACAAAGGGTCAGTCAGACAAAGCAGTCTGAACATATAATTGTCTTCATTCTCCAGTCTCTTCTCTCTTTCCCTTCTCACCAAGTCATTTGCTTATCTCCAGGCCCTTTGCTTCTGCCCTGAAGCCTACTTCTGCTCACCACCCGCTTGAACCACAATATCCCTCCCTACCCACAACCCTTTGAGCCAGGTCTCTTAAACCTTATTACTGTTGGGTTGCATGCTGGCCGAGTGTCAGCCTACGGGCTATCTCTAAAAATGCTCCAGCACATTCATCTTCATATCTCTCCCCATCTTTGGTGCCCAGTCTCAACCCAAAATAACCCCTAGCACTCCATTTATATCTGCCATCCTTTATTTTTCTATACCACATTCTACTAGACCTGTACCAAATCTATTTGTTTACCTACACCTTTCCTACCTGAGCATTTCAGTATCATACCATGTATACTAAACAAGGTCCCTTCTGTGGGATAAAAGCAACATGAATCCTGGCCAACAGTGTAGAGTAGAACTGTTCTAGGTGAGGTGTACAGACATCTAAGATGGGAACAGCACTGGCCAAAGAGGAGACCCAGAGTGCTAAGACAAGAGACAAGAGTCGTGTGGATACAGAAACAATGAGAGAGTCATGGAAACAACAGGAAACTCATGCCAAAACACACAGGAACATACCCAGACACAGTGGAAAGCTGGGAAAGCTGGGATGCTGAGACACACACTGCACACCATTTTAGAGGAAAACTAGGGGTTTGAATTGTGACTACCATAGTGTCATGAGTTGCCCTCTATAACTCTTGGACAGCACTCTCATATTATATGGTTTGCCCTCATGTGACTCATTTGTCATCATACTTATGTGCACCAAGCACCAAACATCAACAGACTTCTACATACACCACTGTGACTCATCACTTTGCATGCTCTATGTAGTGCTGTCAGGATTTCAGAGCATTCCGGAGCTACCCAACATCCCTCCCCATTGTGCAGTTCCCAGGGTCTGGAGTGTTACATGCATGCCTGAGGTTTTTTTGCCTGTTGCAGAGGTTTTCTGCACGTGCTGGAGACCCCATTTGTAGGTACAACTCTCTATCAACCCCAGTTTGAGCTCCCAACATGCCTGATGCTTTTCTTGTGTCCCCCATCCCTGTCTGATGTTTTTGGGATGCACCTGACATTTTGATTCTGTCAGCCTATGCTGTCCTTACTCTATGGAGGTTTCTGAGGCCTGGACCCCATGCCCAGGCTTAACTAGGATAGTACCCAGTACATGAGGCCTCAACACATTTATCAGCACATCAGCAGGAACTGCAACAGAACAAATCCCTGAGCAAATGTGAACTGGGTTTCTTTGTTATGGACAGATACACAAGGTGGGTTGCAGCCAAGGGTTCCAGTACATATACAACCTTAGGCCATCACAAGTCATCACCTTGGTTTGCCTCTAAAATCATGTGTATTGTGTTTTGGAGTTTTGCTTTGCCTGGTGTACACATCTCACAATTTAATGTGACAGCCATATGGGCTTTACTAAGGCGATCCTGAATATACAACAATTAGAAAAATTGAGTTAGAATTGAGTGATTTATGAGAGAGAGACATCAACACACAGAACTTTTCAGCTATCTGTCTGTGACAACCAGCACCTTTCCAGTGCCTTAGCAGAAATTTTGGACGGTGATCACATATGACAGTCAAATCATGAGATAAATAAGCGCCCACATCTGACAATCAGCAACAGATGAGCACCTTTAGTGTGCAACACACAAACTTTAATCCCATCCTTCAATATTAATAACATACTGAGTCAACACATCAGCAGTATATTCATTAAAAGTACATGGAGTAATCAAGAAATGAGATGGTTGTGTTTGGGATGAATAAGCACCCAAGTCTGACTGTTAGCGATAGACGAGGACCTTTAGCATCACATGATCATTTCCCGCATCCCACTGTCGGAGACAGCCAGGCTTTTTACAGTGCCTTGGCAGAATTCTATTGCAGTTGCACTGGTTAGCCTGTGCTGTGCTGACCATCTCCACCTGGCCAGCCAGAACCACACTAACCCTGTATAGTATGCTACCTTTTAGCCAGCCCACACTGTGCTAAACCTGTTTCCACATCCACTTTCTGGCCTGCAAGTACTGTGCTGTGCCTGTTGCCTTCCACCCAGCCAGGTAGTACTATGCTGGATTTGTTCTCAAATATTCTCTCTGGCTAGCCCATACTACAGTCGACTACTTAATAGTGCATAAGGTCGGTCCCCACCTTCTGCTATGCATTATTAAGTAATATGCACCAGCAAAAATTCTCATGATGTGACATAATGTGACCTCCGGCAAGATATCACGTCTCAACACTGCTTTTGCCATTGTATGGGCTGTACTACAGCATATTTGGAGGGTGGAGTGATGCTGCAATACAATTTTCTTCGAGATTAAAGGGCTGGAACTATTTCGGGGCAAATATCAAAGCCAAAGTTAAGCTTCAAGGCTGAAAATCATCCGAAAATGGCAATTTAGTAATGCATAACCCACCACAATGACCATCATAGTCTATGCATTATTTAGTATCAAATTTTTTGCATAAATCCCTGCAAACGAAGTCGGTCCCCGGCCTGGGCTATGCATTAGTACATTTTATGCATGACTACATTATGCACTATTAAGTAGTCAACTGTACACTAAACCTAGTTCAATTCAAAATGTATGGCCAGTCTGTACCATGCTGCAGGTATAACATATAAAGTAAAGGCTAAATCATGTCTGGCCAGGTAGCACTGTTCTCACCCATTTTTGACCTGGCCAGCTCCAGGTGGCCTGTGCTGCTCAGCAGAATTTCTGTGCAACTGTTGAGAACAGCTCTCAAAACCCCACTGGATTGCACTGCATTGATTGAAACAACACCAGAGCCAGCACATTTCTCAAACAAAGATGTCTTGAAGCCCAGTCAGCTTCATCCTCTCCCAAACCTATAACAGACAATGGACAAGGGTGCCCTGGTCCACTGATAAGACTCACTCTATCACCAACCCTCCTCTATTTTTGCTATTTTAATACTTGGACTAGATGTGCCTATATCTTTGCCAGTATTGCTTCAATTGAGCTGAGCAAAGGCTTGTTTCGAAGCCACTGATCATGTGCTTCTTGGGCGCCTAATGCGACTGTCGGTGACGGACAGATTAGGCGCCCATAAAAGTGATCATGAGCTGCAAGGCATTAATGCTGTGCTTTATGGGAGTGTCTTGGCCCCATCTATTGCCAAGTGTTGGAACACTGTGGCACCCAGTGGCACACAATCAGTGGCTTCAAAACAAGCCTTTGCTCAGCCAAATTGAATGAAAACTGACAGAGATTTAAGCATTTTATCTCCAATCCAATTTGACTTTTTTTTAATGGATGTATAATATCTTTGGCAGTTCTCATTCAATTGAGATGAGTAGGGGCTTGTTTGAAAGCCATTGGTTATGTGCTTGATGGGTGCCCTTGGTAATTGATGGGGCCAAGACAATCCCATAAAGCACAGCATTAATGCCTTGCAGCTAGGACCCGGGAAGCTCCCACATATGTTTGTCCGTTTGGGTGCCACCACTTGTGACAATGATGATGGACCAAGCATGGTACTGATTATATCATGCTCATGGGGAGATAGATGTGCTGGCTGTATTCATTCACACTGGTGTACTCTCCAGAATTATATTGGCAATACTCATGGAGTTCAGGGGATTTTTTGATTTCATCGGCCAGCATTTGGTCCTTAAATAAGCAAAAGCCAAACAAGAGTAAACAAAGGCTTTTCTGGCACTACACAGTTGCTTTATTCCATTAGTCTACCTGCAGGGTGCATAGTTGGGTTGTCCGGAGATCCCTAGGGCGAAAGAACACTGAAAAAGTGGACTGTGCCCGTGCCAGGATGAGATTCGTGTTGGATTTTTCACTTATCGTGGCGGCGGACAAACCTTGGGCACAGCTTCCCGGGTCCTTTGCAGCTCATGATTGCTTTTATGGGTGCCTAATCCGTCCGTCGCCGACAGTCGGAATAGGCGCCCAAGAAGAACATGATCAGTGGCTTCGAAACAAGCCTTTGCTCAGCTCAATTGAAGCAAAACTGACAAAGATATAGACATTTTATATCCAGCCATCTAATATATTTACAACTAGGATATACAGCCTTGGATGAGTGGATACTCAATATCAAGCTGGGCTGCTTGGTAGCAAGAAACATATGAGAGGAAATCCCCTGAATTCCGATCATTCCATCAGAATATTCCATCAAGAAATGTCATAATGAAAGTACAGGGTTAGCCGCCCATGACAACTAGGCTTTTTTTCATTCCCACTTCCATTAGGCTTCCTCTGACCGCTCAGTGCCTTGGCAGAATTCTATTGCAGTTGCACTGGTTAGCCTGTGCTGTGCTGACCATCTCCACCTGGCCAGCCAGAACCACACTAACCCTGTATAGTATGCTACCTTTTAGCCAGCCCACACTGTGCTAAACCTGTTTCCACATCCACTTTCTGGCCAGCAAGTACTGTGCTGTGCCTGTTTCCTTCCACCCAGCCAGTTAGTACTATGCTGGATTTGTTCTCAAATATTCTCTCTGGCTAGCCCATACCACACTAAACCTAGTTCAATTCAAAAAGTATGGCCAGTCTGTACCATGCCACAGGTATAACATATAAACTAAAGGCCAAATCATGTCTGGCCAGGTAGCACTGTTCTCACTCATTTTTGACCTGGCCAGTTCCAGGTGGCCTGTGCTGCTCAGCAGAATTTCTGTGCAGCTGTTGAGGACAGCTCTCAAAACCCCATTGGATAGTACTGCATTGATTGAAACAACACCAGAGCCAGCACATTTCTCAAACAAAGATGTCTTGAAGCCCAGTCAGCTTCATCCTCCCCCAAACCTATGAAAGACGATGGACAAGGGTGCCCTGGTCCACTGATAAGACTCACTCTATCACCAACCCTCCTCTATTTTTGCTATTTTAATACTTGGATTAGATGTGCCTATATCTTTGTCAGTTTTGCTTCAATTGAGCTGAGCAAAGGCTTGTTTCGAAGCCACTGATCATGTGCTTCTTGGGCGCCTATCCCGACCGTCGGCGACGGACGGATTAGGCGCCCATAAAAGCGATCATGAGCTGCAAGGCATTAATGCTGTGCTTTATGGGAGTGTCTTAGCCCCATCCATTGCCAAGTGTTTGGACACTATGGCACCCATCAAGCCCATACCCAATGGCTTCAAAATGAGTCTCTGTCCAGCTCGATTGAATCCAAACTTGGCAGTCAGCTATTTCCCAGTTGAATATGGAGTTTTGCCAGGTGTGCACATCTTGCAATTTGAAAATCATAAATATAATGTGACAGCCATACAGGCCTTACTGAGGTGTTCTCAAATATGCAACAATTGTGAAGACTGAGTGAGAACTGACTTAGCTATGAGGGACCCATTGAAGCACAATATTTTCAGCCATCTGTCCGTGATGTGGACAAGCCCTAATTCTTACCATCAGCAACACTGGCACCTTTAAGGTGCCTCAGCAGAATTTTTAGTAGAGCTTAAGTAATTTAATTTAATTTAATTTAAGTGCTGATGTCCGACCACGTGATTATTTCCCATGCTTGACCGTCAGTGACGGTCGAGCACCTTTAGCAGAATTTTTGTCAAGTCAAAAACATTCATTTTGTTCAAAATGACCACCCGTGTCTGACTTTCCCATGCCTGACCGTCAGTGACGGACAAGCACCTTTATTTTTGTGCAACATGCAAACTCTTATTTAACACCACCACATGTCCAACCGTCGGCGATGGTCGAGGACCATTAGCACCACATGATTATTTCCCATGTCTGACTGTCACTGACGGTCAAGCACCTTTATTGTAACATGCAAACTTTTATTTAAAATAAACGCCCATGTCTGACCGTCAGCGACGGTCGAGGACCATTAGCACCACATTATCATTTCCCACGCCCGACCGTCAGTGACAGTCGAACACCTTTAGCAGAATTTTTGGTAGAGTCAAAAAATTCACTTTGTTCAAAATGACCACCCATATACAACTTTCCCACGCCTGACCGTCAGTGACGGACGAACACCTTTAAAATTATTGTGCAACATGCAGACTGTTATTTTTTAAAAGTGCATATGCATTGAGTTCCGGAGTGTCATCTTTTCTCAAAATTTCGATTTCGGTGGCAGTCGGCATGTATATGTATCCTGATGTGACCAATGTGACATTGCACCGCAGCTCTGTAACAATTGAGGTCGATCAAGGCTTCAAGCACACTATGGCCCCAAACTTAACTCTCAAAATGCGCAAAAATATTGTCTATTGGCGGTATCAGCTCCTGAAGAAGGGACACGAAATCACTGCTCTCGCCAGCTGCTCGGAGATCACAGTTTGGGAGGTTCTTAGGGTGCATCGTGAGTATGGTGAAGTGATGCCGTCGAAGCACCCAGGGCGTGTTCGCGCACTTGATACTGCCAATACTGAATACATCTCCTCATTACTTCTTGCCAACCCCACTCTATACCTGGATGAGATGCAGGAGAAGCTTTGGAATGCTCGAGATGTTGATGTATCCATTTCGACACTCTCGTGCACTCTGAATAGGATTGCTCTCAGTCACAAATCCATATCGAGAAAAGCCGCAGAAAGGAACGAGCTCCTCAGAGCAACCTGGCAAGCGGAGTATGGTGACATACCAGCGGAGTACTTTGTCTGGCTGGATGAGTCAAATGTCGATGACAAGACAAACCAGTGTTTGCAAGGGTGGGCGGGTCTTGGGAGGGCTTGTGTCAGGCGAGCAACATTCATTTGAGGGCAACACTATTCAGTGTTGCCCGCACTATCCTCCGACGGCATCATAGCCCTCGACATCTTTGAGGGTTCTGTGAATAAGGATTGGTTCATGGATTTCTTGAAGAACGAGTTGGTGTGTGTTCATTTCAACTCAACATTGTCTATCTACTCATTGACGGAATAGGCACCCAAGCTGAATCTGTATCCAGGTGTGTGAAGTGTTGTTGTGATGGACAACTGTGCAATACACCATGATGAGGAGGTCCGAGCTCTTGTTGAGGGTGAATGTGGTGAGTTTTCTGTGGTCGGAGTGTCTTTCAATTACTAATACACTTATCCAGGTGCGAAGCTCATCTATCTTCCCCCATCTTCCCCCGACTTCAACCCAATTGAACAATGCTTTCATTCTATCAAAGCCTGGCTGCGAAGACACGAAGCAGAGGCAGTCAATGCTGAGGTCTGACCATGGCTAATCCACCAAGCTTCACTGTCAGTGACCTCTGAGGATGTGGAGGGCTGGATTTTGAACTCAGGTTATTCATTTGTCAATTAGATACAAAAGATAAAGTTACATGTATACGAGTAGCATACAAAATTGGTGGCTATATATATTTACAAGCCTTCGAAAGAGCAATAACAAGTAAGCTACTGGTAGTCAAGGCGGCGCCGTTTATCAGAGAGCTGAGTGTGTTTGGCATCCAGCCGAACATTCCATGTACGGCAGTAGACCTGGAACTTGTGAATGCGGCCCTCAATCACACCTGTGATATCACAGAGCCGCGCTGCAGGAACATCGGGAATGATGTCAGAGGTCAGCTCGAGCTCCATAAGGGGAGCCTTGCGGTCAGTGATGTCAATTCCGAGAGCCTCAGCGAAGTCACTGAGGCATGCACGGAGTTCTGACCCGCGGCCCAGGAGTGGGGACATGGGCATGGTGGACGTGATTGAGAGATGGCTGGGGGTATGTGGTGGTGTGGCTATGACTGCAGGGCGCCGAGGAGATGGTGAACGCTGGCGCTTTCCCGAGAGGTTCATGATGATGGGAAGCAGTGCCGCCATAAGCACTGCATTGGCGGAGTCAGCGGCAGGTGCAGGGGTGGCTGCAGCTTGCATATGAGGGCCACTGCAACCTCGATGTTTCGAGGCAGTGAGGCGGCCATCCCGTGAACCATCAAACTCGACTGAGTTTGGTGGTTTGTGTTTCGTGGCATCAGCTGCTGCCTGCATACATAGATTAACTTTTGGCATGATAAAGAGCGGCAAATAAACACTTACAATAGCCGAGGCCCAGATCTCAAGCCTACAGCTGTTCAGGCTGGTGTGCTCTCTGTTTGGTCTGATGTAGCAATGTCCCGTATCCCCATTCTCGCCCTGGTGCTGGGCACAGGGGTACTTCTGCTTCAGCTGCAGGATAATAGCACCATGCAGCTGAGCATCTTTGTTGAAGAGACCCACTTGTGGGACCTGCGAAATCAAATTAGTGACTGATGAACAACTTGCAGGTCAATTCTACTGACCTGAGTACCAAATATGAGCTCGTCCTCAATATCAGTGTTAGCATCAACTGCTAAGATGGGCTTTAAGAAGGAGATATTAGAACGAAGTTAAAGAATATAGATGAAATGAAATTTACCCGAGTGCAAGTGCGGTAGCCATCCATAGCATCAACATTGAACTCGACTGCAATCTGACATTTGGACTTGTCTTTGTTGAGAATTGCCTGGATGGCTACAGAGAACTGGTGGTCGTTATCGATGGCTGTAGCACCACTCTTGCCGCCACTGGGTATACACATAAGCCGGATGATACATATTAGCAGTTAAATATGCACATTGATCCCGTCCAATACAATTTAAAAGGGGGCCCTGAGTGGACCCCAGGACTGAACTGTTCTGCGAGATCGTGGACAAGGAGAAACGCTCGGATAAATTTGGGCCGATTGATATCGCAGAGGCGAATATGGTCTGAGCGTACAAGCTTTGACCGCTTCGAGACAACCTTTGAACCCCGACTGGCAGGGCCTTGGAGCTGGGCCGAATAGTGCATTGTGATTGAGATACCATTTACATACCATTCAGTTCAGAATCCGCTGAGCCTGCAGCGAGGATAGTGTCAGAAACTGCAGCTGCAGCTGCTTCAGGGGCAGCTTCAGTGCGTACTGCTGCTCCCACGCCGGTGGTGGTGCCATCACCCGTGTCTGCTGGTGCAATGATGCTTGCTGCCGCGGCTGAATTTGGGTGTGTTGGCAACCCAGTGTAGTACAAAAGTGCTTTGACCATTTCTTCTTTGGTGATGTAGAAATGGGGAGGATTCAAACAATGGTCTACACAGATATGTCAGTAGAGTTTAAAACAGTGAACAGCGCGAAAACTGACCAACCCAGCCCCCGTTCTTAAGCCAAAAATCCGAAGGGCGCCGCGGGGATGAAGGTGGCTGGAGAGGGGCATTGAATGCAGCAGATGGAAGAGGTGTAGTAGAGGGGGTGCGGGACATCTGATGTGTAATGATGTTGAGTTTCGAAAGTGGGAAAAAAGGATGCAGATGAAAGGGCAATTTCGTACTCACTTTTGTACTGCAGCAACAGCTTCCAGGTGTGGAATCCAATATACTGGGCTGAGGTGGGAGTGACAATGGTGATGAGCAGGACAGAGCGGGTCTCGAAGTTCCCCAATGCAATACAACTTGAGTATAACTAGGGCGGGGATCTGGAAAGCATGACAACCAAATTCGAGAGCGAGATACAGAGCAGATAGAAGGCAAGTGGCAAGAAACTTCTTGCTGGGCTGCTCCATTGTCGGCTGGAGGGTAGAAAAGGGCAGGAGAGACTGAGGAGGAGGAGGTGCTGAGCTCGAGGCAAGTGGCAAGGGCAGACGACAGCCGATCAACAGTGATGTGACAACGAGTCACGGTTCGGAACTCTCCCGATCCCCACTGGTACCAAACTCAGATTTTGAGAAACAGTGACACTCCGGAACTCAATGCAAAACACTGTAAGTTGAAAAAATATCATTTTATTTGAAATAACTAATTCTACTACAGATGGGCTATGTACATGTGCTACAGGGTGGTGGGAAAGGAGTGGGAGCAGGTGCGGCAGGGGACCGGTGCAGGAGTGGCAGGCTGTGAGGGCCGGTGCAGGCGCGGGTGCGGATGCAGGTTGGTGGCACGTGGGTATGGGTGTGGACGTGCAGGCTGGGCATGAGCAGGGAGCTGGTGGGCGTAGACATGGGTGGGGAGCTAGTGTGGGAGCGGGAAGCTAGAGTGGGAGTGGGCTAGCGCGGATGCGGGGTGTTGGCGCGCGGGTATGGGTGTGAGTGTGCATGGCAGGGAACTGGTGTTGGAGTGGGCGGGTGGGCTGGCGCGAGTGAGCGCTGGCACGGATGCAGGGTGGTAGGCGCATGTGTATGGGTCCGGGCGTGTGGGCTAGGCATGGGCAGGGAGCTGGCAGGCAGGGTGCTGGGTGCATGGATGTGGGTGGATGGGCGGGGAGCTGGCGCGTGCGGCATGTGGGTGTGTGGGGGTGCGGGTGCGGGCTTGGACCTGGGCGAGGAGCTGCTGCACACATGTGGGCGGCACGGGTGGTGTGGGTGCGTGGGCGTGGATGTGGGCGAGGAGCACGCACATATGGTTGTGCGGCGTGGGGACATGTGGGTGTGGGTGTGGGGAAGCTGGTGGGGGAATGGGAAGCTGGCGCGGGAGCGGGTGTGGGCCAGCACAAATGTAGGGTATGCCGGTGCAGATGCAGGGTGGTGGGCTAACAACTGAATTTAGCTCAAATGTGGCCACCACTCAATAATCTGCATACCACGGCCCCCCCTGATGCTATTAAATTATTCTAAAGTGCAGGATGTAATTGTGGGACCCTAAATCAAATTTACAGCACCTTTAATCAACATTAAATGCAGAGAGTGAGTCAAAATGAGTGGATTTGCAGAATTTCTGATCGGAGTTCGGCAAATTGCCTTTTATGGGGTGACAACATCGCGTTCTGAGCATGTGTGTTTGGCGGAAACCCACACTATGAAATGAGTCCATAATAATTCAAATTTTGTGCTGAGTCAATTCACAACTTTTATAATGACATGCTACTAGAATTGCAGACATCTGTCAAGAAGCGCACAGCTCTAATTAATCGCCAGAGGTGGCCAGGCACACTTTGAGTCTGTGATTTGGACCTTAAAAAACTAGTGTTCTTCTGGGCGCCAATTCCGACCGGCACTTTCACAGTGTGTGAGCAGAAATATATATATTTCAAATAGATACTTGTACTACAGAATGCTTACATAATAAGTACTACACAGGTCACACATGAGGGCTAAGCACAGACATGGGTGAGGGGAGGAGCAAGACATGTGATGGCAGTCAGCCATTTACGGGTTAAATGGAGAGCTTTGCCTGGTGTACACATATCATAATTTGGAAATCACGAATCTAATATGACAGCCATATGGGCCTCACTGAGGCAATCCTGAATATACAACAACCATGGAAATTGAGTCAGAATTGAGTGATCTATGAGGGAGACATCATTGACACTCAAATCACAAGATAAATAAGCACCCACATCCAACCATCAGCGATGGACGAGGACCTTATCACCACATGATTATTTCCCATGTCTGACCATCAGCGACAGATAAGCATCTTTCTATGGAGCCACCATCACTACCAGATCATGATGTACCGACTACACCGCGGACTAGACCAAGTCAATACCTTCATCGCAGGTGCTCACTTTGTTTTGGCTCTAGTGTCCGCCGTGATACAATGTTCGCGGAAGTTGCCATCTTCTGTCCGGCTTCAATCGGCCACTGATGATGATTGCAGGGCAGATTATATTGCATGTGTTGATGTGTGCTTCACCCAGAAACACACCAAAAGCCATTCTGCTCGAGACCTTAACTATCACGACTAGCCATGATCTCATCATGATTCCTGCTTCAACACTGAAGAGGAGATCAAGGCCATGGAATGTGAGGTAGATTCCATTCGGACTTGCAGACTGCAGAAAGCCATGAATGAATATGGCAACTCATTTGTGGCTGCCAACGAAAAGAGGGAGAAGACGAGCACACAATTTTTCGTTGACACTGGCTTGATGTCGTTACTCTGCCGCCATGATTGATGTCTCTTTGCCGCAAACATGACCCACAATGGGGAACAGCAACACTGTGTATTAGTGTTGCCGAAGAAGTTATTCGAGCATCTCCCACACAATGCTACCCTTGGCCTACTTACAATATAGCCTGGCAGCTGAAGCGGAGTATGCTCAATTTTGGCTTTCTGTCAATGATTTTACCTCAGATGATATTCACAGTGTCTGTCTTTCACACATACAGTCATCAATGGCCTTGCCAGGTGATCTACCACCCTCAGAAGTGCCCAGGTTTTGGGCTTTCTGACAGTGAAGCCTAAAACTTATTACATGCCTTCGTGTCTCTAGTGTATGCTTTCCTTGTTATTTTCTACTATCCTTCGTTAATTCATATCTCAGTATTATCAGTGTCTTTTCATCCTTGACTTGCATATCACACATTTAGAGACCTCCTCTTGTGATCAACTAGGCCTCTGGCTTGCTCGCAGATGGAAAAAATGTGAGATCACCAAGGATAGAGCCCTAGAAGGAGTGCAGCAATGCGGGGTCTCCCAAGATGTTCTACATGAGCAGTGGTAACTTCAAGTCACGTCGCAAACACGGCCTGCTCCATGTAAGTCTGCCCTTGAGCCTTGATGCAGTCATTTACATCTCCTTCTTTAGGCCAATCCAAGAAGAAAGCCACTCAAACTAATGCCATTCTTGCAGTATCCAGGCAGAACAAGCTGCTATAGCCTGCCTCCAAGAGTCTTATGGGTCTGCTGTTGTAGACGTTGTTGCCCTCCAGGAGGCTCTCACACATGCATGTGCATACTTGTTCAAACTACAAACAAACCGACACCGAAAATACAAGTTCCTGGGTGTCAGCCAGACAACCATGCTTCATAAATTGCTTTGAAACACTGGTTGCGTAATTACCTTCAGCAGTGGAAGTTCGAAATGGAGCATTTAGAAATATTACCTCACTGCACGATGAATGGTGTGTCTTCTAAGCAATGTTAACATTCATGCACTTACCAAAATTTTAGATGTTAAATCTCTGAAACATATTGAAGGTGCTTTGCAGTGCCGAGCCCCAACCATCCAGGGTGTTGTGAAAAGTATAACAATCTCTGCACCAAGATAGTGAATATGGTCAAAAATAATCTTGCCCCCGCCAGTGCCATCATTCCCGAGCCCATTCCACCAGGAGGACTGTGGGCTCTTGATGTTGATGACAATATATGGCAAGACATAGGTCTTGAAGATGACAATGTTGATTCTGCTCCACCTCTCTGGCTTAGGGACGAGAATGTGTGAGCAGGTATGTGTCACTTGCATGACTATGATTGATGCATGGAAGAGCAAGCTAGATTACACAGAGAACAGAATGATCTTGAGCAATGGGCCCAGGAGGAATGGGTTGACATGTGTGGTGCTATGGCTGCAGCTTGTATATTCTAAGCACAGCTTTTTCTATCATGGCTAACCATCCCATAGCCACCAACTTGGATCTTCAATATCGTCTAAAGCAGGAAATGACAAACTTCACCCAACAGTGCTTTCTTCGGTGACATGACATCTGTATTGTGCCATGTGATCTTGGTGAATCTTGGGGCCCATCAGAGAATGACATCAAGGCGGCTATGGCATTGGAATTCAGGAGACAAGTTGATTAAAGTGCTTACATTAGTGAGCCCGAAGAGGCATCTTCAGAGGAGGAGGAGGAGGAGATTGATTTTGATGATGATAAGTTGTATGAACAGATGGAGACTATGGCTCTTTGTAATGAGTACTGGGGAGCGCACATGCCATCAGAGGAGGAAGAGTACTCCAGTGATGGTAGCATTGCTGTGACGTGGGCGGTAGCATATCCCAAGTGTAGTAGTTCCTTCCAATGACAATCATTTCTACCTGGACTGAAGCTTTGCCTCCCACCCAGAAGTCAAGATCTTGGGTATTGCCCCAGATCTCTCTACATTGACTCTGGTCTACTTTCTGATTGACAGGTCCTTCATTATTAACCCAGGTCTACATGTTGCTCGACCCAGGTCCAAGATTGCGAGATTCTGGCATGGACCCAGGTCTCTCTATATGGACCCAGGTCCTCTCCATATCGCCTGTACAGACCTAGGTTCCAAAGCTAAAGATATGGGTCTTGTGCCTCTAAGATCAAGGACCATGGTGAGGTAAGACATGCCACATCCTGGACCTTGGCAGTCTAGCTTTCACTTGGGAACTGTTCAGTTTCAGAATTGATATTCTCACCAATATTGTTCCGCTTGGAATATGCACTTGTGAGCCTTCCACCTGGAATAAATTTCAATTGCAACCATTGTCTCAGGTTTTTGAGGGGGGTGCTGTATCTTCTTCTTCTGCCCTCATGCAATGGTAATGCTGTAGAGTATCATCTAAGTTGATATGAATTAAATCTATTTTGGTTTACCCTGTTATTGGAATGATGAGTGCGCGGGGTAGGTAGCACACTCTTACAATGCGCGGGGGATGATGCTTGAAGTTCTCGAGCCGCCCCGAACCGGCACCCATTGTACGCCGCCAGCACAAATGTGCGGCTTGAATGTGCGGCTGTCATGATGTGAACAGATGCACTGCTGGAGCGCAAGCGGAATGCCCAAGCTCTACGCGTGGGACAATGGGGAAGCTGAGACTGCATGTCAATGATGCTCCCCATCCCTGCTAATCTCGAAACAGGTTGTACAGCGCTCTTCGCTGGCGACAACCTCAATGCACTCACACTCGCAATACACTATACGGACACGACCAACCAAAGCACACAATGTTGCTGTGACAGGGGCCTCGCCAGGACCGTGAATGTGTGACGGGTATAATGTGCATCGCCCTGCCGCGGAACAGCAGCAGCACGTTGTGCAAGGCCGCGCCCCAAACTGGCACCCATCATATGCAGCCAGTGTTGACCACTAACTCACCACCTCCCTTCCTACCACCAACATTGAGCCGCCTCGTATGTGCATGCTCGATTAGCAGCCCTGACCCGCAAACGCCGTGGCAAGCGTGCACCCACCACGTCACACCACGACTTCACCGCAATCTGTCAGCCCCACCACCACTTCGCACAATGGCACGTGCCCGGGGATGGGGATGGATGAAAGAGAAAGGGAGGGAATAGAGGAGGGTTGAGGCAGCGCAGTATGACACCCAGCTGCCTCCCCCATGGCGCGTTAACGCGCCCACACGCACTTCCGGGACTGCAATGGCAGTCTTAGTTGAAGCTGCGCGTTCAAACACTGCCAGTGGACGTGCACGGGCACCCCAACATGCCAACACACTCTTGCGCATTCCCGGTGCTGCCGCTGCACACTCGTCGCCCTCGCATCGTGCCAACACCGTGTCACGCGCTCCCGCCGCTGCCCCCATGATTGCAGGGCCAGCAGCCATTGCAGTTGCTGTCACCAACAGCGCGATGCCACCCAACGTGCAACCCCGCGCACTCTCACCGCCGCACCTACAGCAAATACGGTGCTTGCTGCATCATTCAATGTTGCGCCCTCCAGCTCACCTGCGCCGACACGAGGCCGCCCAGTCACCGAACCACCCCAGGTGATTGCAACAGCGACCCAACCCCGGAACGTCAAGTGCCACGCCCAGTGCCGCTCCCATTGTTCCTCCATGTGTGTGTCTCCCTCCCAAGAGGGCACGGATCACCTTCCGCATCGTAGTCATTGCCGTCGCATCAAGCCGGCTCCCGCAACAACATTGCATGTCAGGGCTTCACCCGCTGTGGGGACGGTAAAGAGTTCTTTACCCTAAGGTTGCTGGTTCAGACAAATACCAACGAGCGTCCCTAGTTTGTTCTGGAAGGCAAGTAGTGTAGCAGGGACGATTGGTCAGATGGGCTAATTTCAGATGGGTAGGGTGTTGCTAAATGGGAAGTGTTCAGTGCTTTAGACGAAGGGAGGCTGCCAGAACCTGTGACGTGCAAACTATCGGAGTTTATGAGACTAGGCCACCAGAGCCTGTGATGTTCAAGCTATCGGAGCTTATGAGACTAGGCCACCAGAACCTGTGACGTTCAAGCTATCAGAGCTTATGAGACTAGGCCACCAGAACCTGTGACGTGCAAGCTATCGGAGCTTATGAGACTAGGCAAACTAGGCCACCAAAACCTAAGAGAGCAAGCTATCGGAGCTTATGAGACTAGGCCACCAAAACCTATAAAAGAACACTATCGGAGCGTTACGGAACTAGGCCACCAGAACCTGTGACGTTCAAGCTATCGGAGCTTATGAGACTGGGCAAACTAGGCCACCAAAACCTAAGAGAGCAAGCTATCGGAGCTTATGAGACTGGGCAAACTAGGCCACCAAAACCTAAGAGAGCAAGCTATCGGAGCTTATGAGACTGGGCAAACTAGGCCACCAAAACCTAAGAGAGCAAGCTATCGGAGCTTATGAGACTAGGCCCCCAAAACCTATAAAAGAAAGCTATCGGAGCTTTACGGGACTAGGCCACCAGAACCTGTGACGTGCAAGCTGTCGGAGCTTATGAGAATAATCTTATGAGGTGTCACAACTTTTACAGGGCACAACAGGACGTTGGGTTAAAATGCAAAGTGTTATTGGCACACCACACAGGGGTAGTACTAGAGGTATAGTGTGAGTCTGAGGGGGTTGGATTTCAGCAGAATGACTGCTATAGTAAGGGGGGGGAGGGGTACCTAAATTATCTAGCAGAACCTGGTCCTTTATATACTAATCGGACAGTCCATTTTAGGTAACTTCTTCCCACCTTCTAATTGGCTGCTCATCTTCTCGTCAATACAAATGTCCTGCTGATGTTCATATGTGGCTTGGAGGCTATGCGGTTATGCTGACTGATGTTCATATGTGGCATGGAAGCTATGCGGGTAGGCTGACTGCTGTTCATAAGTGGATTGGAGGCTATGCGGTTAGGCTGACTGATGTTCATATGTGGATTGGTTAGGCTCGATGTTCATATGTGGAATGGAGGCTATGCGGGGAGTCTTCGGTCATGTGGATTCATAAGTGAAATCGGGGCTGCGTTTGTGGAGTTATTGTTATCGTAAATGAGGTCATGGGCTGACAAAACAGCCTACCAGGGTAAGGGAACTTCAGGGATAGTCATGAGAGTCGTGAATTTATTGTTTATTTATTTATCTGACTGTCCTGCTAGAGAAAAATGTGTGAGGGTGCGAATATCCTGTCAAACGTGCGAATATCCTGTCAAACTATTGATGCGGAAGCAATGTAGGACACATGCTGATTACGTGTTTGCGGAAATTACTTCCGAGTACTGATTAAACCCTGATTGCTTCCGTATCGTTCCTGTGCTTCTGACACGTTGTCATCCCGCTCCTTCACTTGGTCGTTCTAGGTTGTTGTGCTGTGGTAAGTGCTGTACTGACAGTGGAGATTAACAATGGCACTGACTCATTTGGGGTAGAAATGCTATCCTTGGTGAAACATGGCTATCTTGGGGCGGTAGGAGATTACCGGGGGAAAGGGTTGATTGGCGCGGTTCCTTCACATCGGTGCGTCCCTGATCTGCTGTGCGGTTAAGTTAACACTGATGGCTGGATATGACAGTCGAGATATGTCTGATTCGTCAGCCGAGGTGGATGTATTGTTCAAGCAGTCGTCAAAGATCGACATGCCAGATGGCTCTCGTTATTTTGCTGCCGCTGCATCGCCCATTTTTCCCCATCAAGTCCATACCATACGGGGTGCCTTCTTGCCCCATCATCCGTTTATCTTCTATATGGCTTGGTCAGCAGGCCCCCTGGACACTCCCTGGCTATATCTTCCTGCCTTCAAGTTGTGTGTAACTCGGGGAAACCGCCTTCACGATGAAGAGGATTTTTCCTACTATCAAGCGCGCACTCGAGTCGTTGTCGATGGTCAACCGTTTTCCCCACCAATTACCCTTCTTATTCCTCACCGGATCGGGTACCCAGGGCCTGGTTCATGGCGGAAGGACGACTTGTCCTCTCGCATTTCGTTGGCGGATCTCGAGCTTTCCGAAGTGGAGATTCGTACCTATCGTACTCGTCAATGGGTGTGGGGAGACTTAGACAGAAATCAGTGGTCGGCGGGTCAGTCAGAGTCGTTTGATCGTCTGAACGAGAGTTGGGATGTGTGTGTAGAATCTTTAGATGAGTAGAAGAGCCCATGTTTCTGGTGCCGGATTGTCAATGAAGTATAGAGGCCCTGAAGGCGACAAATTTCGATTGTCCTATGGTGATTTCATTCAATGGCACAATCCTATGGACAGGAACTCGCGACAGGTCAGCTTTACTTTATTCGTTACATAATGGGTGGCAGGTTGCGAGGCTTAGGCGGTAATCAAAGAGGGCAATACATTAACAAGGGTGAATTTCCTTGTTCAGACTATGGAACAGTTTCATAGTCTGACACCGCTTCGGCGGCGCCCATCCTGGACTCTGCGCACACTATCATCCTGTGTGTCTCGCCCGTCTGTGGCCGTCAATTCGCGCAAGGACGAGAAGCTGAATCAGACCCTCTTTGACATGTACATCACTGACAACATCGCCCATGGACACTATGCACTACCATATATACTTGTACCTAGTCTTTGAACGCTTAACGGATATGGAACCAAAATATGTATTATATTAACACCCAAGCATATTCCTGGTGTTGACAACATCACCGACATCATGACTAAAGAATTACCTTGTATCAAGATTAACACATTCAGACAAGGTGTCGCCAACCGACTCACTACGACTTAAAGGATTTACAACCTTGTGACGCACTGGGTCAGGAGGCATGGAGCACCAGTGGTGTACGCAATGCGGACACAGATCCTGCCTGCATTAAAGTAGGACCTGTGGTGTACAATGTGATGCCAAAGATAAGGGGAGGATAACATGAGCTGCTGGAGGCTCCTTAACATGCGACGGAGGGGCCTTGGATTAGGAGTATTGGTTGGACTGAGACTGGGAGTGTACTGATCACAAATCAATGAACAATCACGTACAACAATACAAGAAGACATACTTGAGGATTTGAAACTTTCACAGTCGACATATTGGTTGCAAGGTTTTGCATATTGACCCGTATAGGAGTGGTATAAACAAGATAGGCACTCACTGATGAAAGTGAGCTCATTATCATGTGCATGGTGTGAGCAATAACTGACACACTTACAGGGTCTGTCACGGAACAGGTGTTGCTACTGCTACACAGAGTAACAAAACCGGAAGGCTCAACACCAGCACCACATATTTTGTTAAATTGGGGAATATTATCCAGTAATCTGAACTTCCCAAGTGGCAACTTAGTACCCTGCAAATGCCCAATGAACAAAAGTTGTGGTCAGTTGCAGGTCCATGTGTATAGCCTAAAGGTTTACTGCCTCCTAAGGTCGGATGGTGTAGTTGGTGGCATCTCTGAGTGTCTATCAGGAGGTCCCTGGTTCAATTCCAGCTCTGGCCACTTTTTCCATGACAATGTTATTTCACTGCCATCATTATTCTTTAACACAAGGGGCAGCAGACAGAACACACAGAGTGCATGTGGGATGATGGTGCTGTGAAGAGGGGATGAGAGTCAGTGCTATCAGTGGGGTTTTGAGACCTGTTCTCGACAGCCGGACTGAAATTCTGCTGAGCAGTACAGGCCAGCCGGAGCTGGCCAGGTCAAAAAGGGGTGAGAACAGTGCTACCTGGCCAGACATAATTTAGCCTTTGCTTTATATGTTATACATGGAGTATGGTACAGACTGGCCATACATTTTGAATTGAACTAGGTTCAGTGTGGTATGGGCTAGCCAGAGAATATTTGAGAACACATCCAGCATAGTACTAACTGGCCAGGTGGAAACAGGCACAGCACAGTACTCGCTGGCCAGAAAGTAGATGGGGAAACAGGTCCAGCACAGTGTGGGCTGCCCAAAGAGTAGAATACTATACAGGGTCAGTGTGGTTCTGGCTGGCCAAAGTGAGATTCCAAAACAGGGTCAGCACAGTGCAGGCTGGCCAGGTTGCACCTGGGCTAGCAATTTAGAACCACACTGGCTGGCCAGATGATATGATAGGTCAGTAGCCCTACCCTAAAAACATCCTGATTTGGCACCCTCACCCCTGATGGTGCCTTGATTCCCACGCTATCACCTGATTGGTCCGTTTACGGGGCTGTTTAAAAATATTAATTTGCTCAAAACATGATGTATGCTACCTCACCAGAAGCGGAATTTTCCATAGAATCCGAATCTGAAATCCATTTTGGGATTGGGTGCCCATAGCAACCGGTACAGGTGATTCTGGTGGCTGATAGAAAATAAATATGCACGTACCCCATCATGTTATACCTCATCGGAAGCGGAATTTTGAGGAGAGTCCAAATCTGAAACCCATTTCTTGATCAGACATGTGGGTGAGCAGATATTTCAGTCCAGCTGTCGAGAACAGTTCTGAGGAATCCGACTGAATTGTGTGTGAGAGTGTTGTATTGGGGCCTGAGCAGAATACAAGAGCGAGGGGTGCGCAGTGCCGCTGGATAACCTGTACACAATAGAAATCAGGGAGACACAAATGAACATTCATACCTGGATTGTTCTCATTCAACCAATCACTCTCGGGTCGGCACAGTCATGGTCAAAAGCAATGAGAGGATGCACACCTATAAACATGTGCAATAGCAAAACGACGGTTGATAGCAGGAAGTGCAGGAAGTACAGGCACTAGAGGGAGTGCATGTTGTTTGTTGATTGGACAATCCAATGAGCAGATATGGGCATTCCGGTGGTGCCACCAAATATCAAATTTGAAACAGGGTCCTACAGGTACTATCAGGGGATCATTTGGGAGCGTTTTTTGAGGCGAGTTCGGATTTGGTCGTCAATCAGAATTTGAATGGTCTGACTGATCACAAGATATGAGCAATTGATCAAATTACCGATAAAACACTGATAAGCCTGAATATCTGTCAATTCTGCACGGATAAGGCTGGCCAAGGACTTAAATTAAAGCTATTGTTAGCTGTTATTCAGATCAGCATAGCCTCTGCAAGATTCCCCTCCCTGGGACAAGACCACACTACCTGATACCTCTGAGATCAGTTGGTGTCCTTCTGCTGCAATAGATATAGTTTGTGATGCAACCATGCCTCTTGTGAGTAGGTGTATATCATGACTGGACTAATATCATTATAGGACCTCCAGCACTTGTTTGTGAAGTCTTAGAGCTGCATTGGTGGCCTGGTAGAGCCTCAGCAATGTTGATGTTCACCTAAAATTACCACATTCACTCTATTCACCCTTCTGCAAATTGAATTAAATTAGGTAGCAGTAAAGACATTGTTGATCCCAATTCCACCATGTAATACCTTGAATTTGAGCCTTGCACCATCCTTATCTGCCAGGTATTGAGCCAGATATGCCCTTATCAGCTTCTTGCTCTCGCCCACATTTGTCTCTCGCCTTCCTCACATAAAATCAAGCTTTACACATTTTTTCTCATCACACCGGGACACCTTTGACGACACCATAGTTAAAAACATGCCAAGGATAATGCAAGACCCAAACACTCTCCAATGTCCCGACTACGACTTACCAGAGCACACCCAAACGGTCACACTTCTCATTAACCCGACAACTCCCCCAGCGCAGGCGGCCCAAATACTGAAGAATGTATGGCAGATCAATAATGACAGGGACAAGGCAGCATGGCAACTCCAGGCGGACATTGACCTGGTGCAGGCTGGAGCAAAGAAGCAACAGCAGCAATTGGAAGCCACAGCCAACGAGGCAGCACTGGCGCTGGAACGAGACACCCAGAACAAGGAGGAAAAGCAGTGCAACAAGGATAAGTACCTCCCCATCCCCCTTGACTGCGGCATTCCATTTCAGCCACATGACATCCTTTCCCCATATGAAATCCGCAGCCTCAACAAGAGTGAGTACCTTGAATTATGGTACGTCTCCAACGACAGAATCAACAGTGCACATCGCTCCAACCTCACGGCCGACTCAAACTCCATGGTGGTAGTCAGCAATGAAGATGGTACCACCTCATGGCAAGAATCAGCCCCGCCTGCAAGAGGTGTTCTTGCAGACGAGGATCTCCCCTGGGAGGTGGTTTACACTTCCTGCCCCCTTCTTGTCTCGGCCGCGGCTAGTGCTGGATGAACTGACAACCACATTGATATGCTTGCCAAATTCTTTGGCAGCATCATCACCCACATCTGGAGGGGCTCGCGCAATCCGTTAGAGTGTCGTGCCCTGCATGTCTACTTGGCAGAGCAACAGCGTAACTAGCACAGCACCATTGTGTTGACGGCCGGTGGCTACAACATTTCAATATTTAATGAACAAGTACTATAAGAAACTTACGAGCACGTTTATCGCGGCAACCACATCAGACAGGATGAAATAGCTCACAGACAGAACCCGTACATGAACTGTCCATCATTCTTCTAATCACATGCGCTAACATTCTTTCACTTCCCCTGCCTTCCTACACTTCATCTGCATCTACAAAATCACCCATATGCCAGATGCCACCTCACCACTGCCACCACATATGCACCCCATGCTTGCCACTGTCACCACATATACCCTCGCACCTATTGTTACCATCACAATTCTCGCCAGCAGATCTTCGCAGCACGAGCACTCCATCCATACCTCCAAAAGGCATGATCACTATGAATCTGCTCATCACAACGAAACAACATGACATCGCTCCCGATCACCTGAGCGCTCAAGGCCAGCCCTTTAACCGTGGTGACACAGAATGCGCCAACCTTCACCAGGTTTTCGAGGGGGCGCAAACAAGAAGGTCCTCACGGCTTGCACCCTATGCCTCAGACGGTTTGCCCACAAGGTCAATGAATGCAGAGCTCAAATGCTCTGGGATGGGCGTGCACAGACGGCAGCACAGCAAGTCAGCAACACCCTCAAGATGCGAGACGGCAGGCTCATCTGCATGGACTACCAAATCCGCAATGGATGTTCCCGCACCAACACGACATACATCACTTCTGCACCGGTTGCAGACAGTCAGCTCATGGTGCACAGGGCTGCCCTCGCGCAGAGAAGTGCTAAGGCGAAGAAAGATGCCCTATCACCCCGACGCCTGGGAGGAGCTGCTACGGGCTCAGGGGTCTTTTTGACACATATAGTCATGTCCCTGACGGCCTTCGCAACGGCTTCAATGTTGCAATCCCTCCTATACGCACCACCCAGACCCCACCTAACAGAGAATCAATTAAAGAATATGCAGGCCCATTTAAGGACCTTATTGCGCTCGAGATTACTAAGGGTAGATACCTCAGTCCATGTTCGGCCCGGGTCCTCATTCAGCTCATCAGCCTGTTCCAAACCTCACCTTTTTCCATCATGCCAAAGCCCGGGAGACCCGGCCTCTATCGTCTTCTGCAGAATTTCTCATACCCTTACGAGCCCACCCTTATATACTAATCCATCTATCAATTCAACCATTAATTCCAATGATTTCCCTAGTACATGGGGCACCTTTGATATATTCTCCTTGGTTCTCTGATGTCTGCCGCCAAATTCTCAATTGGCAACCAGGGATGTCTCCGAGACATTCTGTAGAGTTCTGTTGCACCTGTCTCAATGGCCTGGAGCAGTTGTTCGAATCTCAGGAGACAAAGCCATCAATACCTGCACATCATTTGGTCTTTCTCCTGCATCAGGTTGTTATGGAACACTTGCGGACATCCAGGCGGACTTATTTAGATCAGAGTGTATCAGTCCACTCTTGAAATGGGTTGATGATCATGCCTTCATCAGAATTCTCATCATCCACCTGGCTGAATACAATCATACACGCCGGGATTGGACCAGGGAAATCACCAGCCCCCATCAGAACGGCGGGCACATTTCCTATGCTGGCCAAACCTTCTCAGATGGCACCATTCAAGAATTTTATGAAGACCGTTGCTTTCCTTTTGCAGGCCTGTTGAAGCAGTCAGACAGATCCCCCGAAGATTGCCTATACACCTACAATTTTGACAACATCAACAGTTTCTCATAAAATCTCGGCATCCCCTGAGAGGTCTCGAAGGACACTGTTTTTGCCACGATCAGGACCCATGTCGGCTTTGACTAGAACCTCCAGGCTCTCACAGTCTCTATTGGCCCCAAGAAGAAGATAAAGTATCTTCTCGCCATCACAAAATGGAAGACGCACCGTACTCACACCCTTCTCCAGGTACAAAATATTTACGGCAAACTTCTTCACACCTGCCTCGTCAGTCCTAGGGGATGTGCTTACCTTACAGGATTGGAAGCCATGCTATCCATTGGCACTCCAAGTCCTTTCATACCATAGTCCAGCTGACATCTGATGGTGGGAACAGGTCCTTAGCAGGCAAGTTCTCAGCAGATCACTCCCTGGCCCCGTCACTCTCCGAGATGTGGGTGCCTTCTCAGATGCCAGCTCATGTGTTGGAATTGCCATTATCATCAACGGGAGGTGGCATGAATGGCGGCTCATCCCAGGCTGGCAGACCCTTGACGGCAGCAGGGACATTGGCTGGGCCGAGGCGATCAGTTTCAAGCTACTTGTCAGATCAATTGTGGACACGCTCGAGCCCGATCAATACCAGACATTCAGTGACAATCAAGGTATCAACAACAGGTGGTGCAATGGGCGCAGCCGGAACACCAAGGTCAACACGGTTTTCCGATGTATCCATGAGGTTCTCGAGAGCACAGAGGGTCGCACAGGTATTCGTGTATCCTATGTCCCCAGCAATTCCAGATGCACCATCCAGAGGCATCTATGCCTCCAGCTCCCAGAGACAGTCTCGAGCAGTTTATTGTGGACGCAACCACACCTTACACACCCGTGGAATTACAGCACCTCCATGTTGGTCCCTACTCTGGTGCCGTTGCCAGGGCCATTCAACCGTCGGTAACCTGACAACCACCGGCAATCATGATTAGTGTCAGGCCTTACATGCACACTGATCCAAACCTTACTGTAGCCCTTGTCCGTCCAACAAGGAAAACAGCACAGACCAAGGCCTCTCAGCCGGGCCTAATACCCAATCAATCAGTGGTGCGCCCACACTGCCTCACACGAGACCGACTTCAATATTGGCTACCAACAAGTCGAGGTTGCAAGGACAGGTTTTTCTATGGTGGCCAGGGAGGCTAATCACCGTGGCTCGCACTGGTCTTCCAATTTCGGCCATGATCGTAGCTACAAGAGTGTACGAGGTGTTTCTTTACACTTTGGCTCATTCTAATGCATACTCTAGACGCCCTCCCTGACAAAATGGCACCAACAGAACGAGCCATTCATCAAATACTTCTTTCGCTCAGAGGGACCCGCTCATGCTATAAAGTATGCACTGCTTTGACCCTGTACTCGTTGCTCTTGTTAATTGGCTCGCTCAGCAAATTCATGAATGTTTTGTTTGTGAGAGAGTTTCCTTTGATCACAGTGAGGTATAAGAAATGTGCACAAGCGCTCGGCATAAAGCCACTTTATGGCCACTTTTATAACTTTTGTGTGAATTACCCAGGGTCTAAACCCCGTGTTCACTGCGGTCCTCACGTTGATTGGAAGAATCTCCCTGTGGGGATTTGTGTTCTGTTTATATACAGTGTGTTTTTGTGTTGCTCTAAGTGTTGCTTCACCTTGACACCAACACTAGGGAACTTCAAGTCTTCCGAAAGGTGTTGGCTGGTGATTTGGGAGGCGGGCATCATTATAGAGATGCCACCTGGGGTCTTCTTAATGTATCCATCCTCACTATTTGTGCATTTCAACATTGACATACATAGACGAAAGATGGGTTCTGGCCGACAAGGCCATCACCACCGTGGGGGGGGGGCACATGTGGTGGTGAGGCTGGGCAGAGAGGGAAGAGGCAGCGAGAGGAGGAATAGGGGCGGAGACCAGAAGGGCAGGATGAGGCGCGGTAGATGATAGACAGAACCTCCGGCCCAGCAATGACACATCTCTTTCTGTGTTTCGCCACGACAAGTCTCGTCGTGTGTGTCTTTGTGTTCCCTTGCGTGCTCTCGCATCCCCTCGGCATTCCTTTGTTCTGCTCTCTGTGTCTGGCCTAGCAGACCGTGCCAGTTTAGTAAGCACTGTGATACCCATCAAATGAAGGAGCCCGCAACATGTCACAGCAAAGACTGAGACTTCCCCAAATTAGCAGAGGGCAGGTGAACTTTATGCACTGTGGCTTATGATTCCTTAATGTGGAGGTGGCATGACAATGTGGTTGAACTTGGCAAAGATGGGTGTGCCCTAGAGATATGGTGCGAGGATGATGGCATGCTTTCTGAGGTATAGCATGAATGTGTCGCTCGACCAGCGGCTGATTGCCTTGCCTGTTTCAAATGATAGCCCATGAAGGAGGTACTCGAGGGGTGGCTCCAATACGGAGACCGTGGCCCTGCAGCGGCTCCATGGCAAGGGCAGCAGCGGCGATGACATTAATACATTTCATGAACTCAGCCTTGGTGAGTGGTCAAACCCTGTTCTTATGGTGCCATACAAACAAAGGTCCATTGCACGTGGATTTATTCACTCGCATGTGTTCGACGAGGAGCATGTCTGGATCAATGTCGGGTTGCTGGTTGGGTCCCCAAGCCACTTCCTCATCCTGGGGGGCGGGTTTGGTGACAGATAGGTGCACAGATGTTACTGACCGGCCATCATCATCGACCTTGTAGCTCATGTCAGAAGGTTTGACGTGTAGGAGCGGATCTATAAGCGAGAGCAGTGTGACCATCCAGAGAGCGCGTTTTGGCTTTTTCAATGCTGGTTGTGCAAGTTTTGCTGTGCCCGTGAGCGCAGCGTTGAGTTCAGTGTCGATCATAGCCCAGTGTTGGCTGTGCACAATATGCCAGGCTCAAAGTGTGCATACATGAGTTGAGAGGGTTTTGCCGGAGTATGCTCCAGCACAGCCGGCTATGTTAGCGAGCATTAGAGTTGGGCTTGTTGGGCAACAATCTGCTTCGGAGATACCCTGTTGATTGCAGAACACGTGGAATACGAGCAACCCTGACCTGTATGTTGTTTCCTGGGTACCTGTTTCATAAGAGGCCGTGATGACAGCTAGGATCTGGTCTAGGTCGCTATTAGAGATGTGGCCGTCGCACGAGTCGCACAGGTGCTGGGTCTGTGGGATGCTGTGCTATCTTAGACCACTGCTGGGCAAGCACAAAAATCTTAGCTATATAACTCACTGTCTATACCCCCATAGCCGCCTCAGCATCACAGTGACTCATGTCTCACCGTCCCAGCTACTTTTTTCTTTTTCTTTTTCTTTCTGCATACTAGACTCACCGTCGCATCTCACATCACGTCTCACGTCTCACTGTTGCCCTTCAACTCTCACCATCCACCTCGAGTCTCATGCATCTCTCAACGCTTCTCTGCCGCAACTCAGCCACCTTCCCGTTTCATGTCTCGCTGTCCCAGCCCGTCTCACTTGCTTGCCATATCTCCCACGGGGTCTCACACATCAATACGTGAAGCACAGTGCTTCATTAACCCCTGAAATGCTGCAGCCCTAACAGGTTTACATAAAGCCACAGCTACGAAGGAAAGTAACCATTGGAAATAAGACCCTGAGCATCACACTTGCCATCTAACCCTGCCAGCTTTGCTTCAGTGACGCTGCCATACCCCAGCTCTGGGCACTGAAACATACATGCCTGGTTGAACCAGACACAAGAGCCACTACCCTTCACATCGCTCAAAGGGCATGCATTGTCAGGGGTAGGCAGTTCCCCATAGGTAGTGACATAGTCAATATCTATGCATCACTACCTATGGGGGATCAACATCAGGGTTGTAGACGTGGAACACTCGCTTACCACATACATATCATAGGGAGGGATGTTGGGTAGCTCCGGAATGCTCTGAAATCCTGACAGCACTACCTAGAGCATGCAAAGTGATGAGTCACAGTGGTGGATGTAGAAGGGTCCGAACCTTACATATATTCCGGTTAGATAGGCCACTTTCTAGTACATAGTCCTTGAAGCAACAGGAAGTTCTCTAGCTTCCTGATTTCGCTTCAAGGTATGTTCTTATTATCTTTCAATTTAGAGATTTGTGATTAGGGCTGTAGGTGAGGACATTGTTCTTGGTGCTTTGTAGATAGCGCGTAAGGTGCTTCACTGCTTGCCAGTGCTTAGGACTGGGATTCGAGTTAAAGCGGCCAAGGATGCCAACAGCATAGGCAATGTCGGGACGAGTGCACTGGGCTAGCCTAGGTACTGTAAAGAACCAACTGCAGAACGATAAGGTACATCCTGCATGTGTCGAATCTCTTCAGGTGTTGCTGGTCCCATAGTTTTGTCAAGAGCGATGCTGGGATCGATAGGGGTAGAAACAGGATTGCAATCAGACATGTTGTAGCACTTCAGGGTATGCCATTTGGTCTTAAAGACCCATTTCCTTCGAATGGCTTTCTTGCCTGGTGTCGTGTCCCACTGGAGCTGGCAGACAGCAGAGGAGGAGGAAAACACGTTGTATACAGGACAGGAATTGGCACTTGTGTATTTAATCCTATTATCAATGGAATCTTGTCAACTGAAGGCATATCTCTCGCTTTGGAGTCTGATGCACTCTCCGCATTCTGTGGATTTAGGGGGGATAGACAGCGACGAGTCTGACGACTCTCCTGATTTAAATCCTTTGCGATCCAAGCGCACAGACGACCAGTTTGCATCAGTGAAGGTTGTAAACATTTCTGAGTCGGATTTGGGATTGGGGGAGTAGGTGAGGACGTTGTGCTTGGTGCCTTGCAGGTATCGCATGAGGTGCTTGACCGCTTGCCAATGCTTGGGACCAGGATGGTCTTTCGTGGTCGCTGAGGAGGTCGAGGACGTGGTGGACGTGGTGGACGTAGTGGGGGCTTTTTAGCATCAGGACGTGGTAGTGGTAGTGGTCTAGGACGAGGTGGTCGACAGTTGGGTCGTAACGAAGCGTGAGGTGGGGGATGTAAAGGACGACGAGGTGGGTGACGAGGATGCGCACTCGCGTAAATGGTGGTGCGTAGTGTCGGTAGTCCTGTCGCTTCAGGTCGGAGACTAGGTGGTAGAAGTGGACTGGGTGAACGACCAGGACAGCTGCTTTTAGGTAAACTCCTAGAGAAACCGATGTTCTTTGGATGGTCAAGTCTACTAAAGCTAAAGCTAAAGCCTGAGTTAGACCCTCTGCGTGGTCCGCGTAGTCGAGGACGTGTCCTCCTGCAGTTTTCGCTTCTTCTTGTCCTCGTTCTCCCTTATCAACTTCTCCTCTTCCAACTTCTCCTTCTTCTTCTACTCCTTCTTCGACTACTACTCCTCCTGCTACTACTACTTCCGCTACTTCTGTGGTCGTCACGTCTGCTTTACTTGTAACCAGGTCCTGTTCGGAAACGTCGTCGGAGGTTCTGTCTCGGTCTGGGAGATAGGAAACGTCTCCGGTACCGTAGCGGAAAACGACTTGTCACCGTTCTTCGTTACGCGAGACTTATGACGGAGTGACGATCCGTTTCTTCAGAAACTTGCGCAGTTCGATGGTAGTCCGTTCTTTCGATAACCTTCGTTTACCCATAAGTTTTGGTTTACGGAAGGTTTGCCAAATTAACTGGCGATGTTTCCGTCTTAGCAGCGATTTCCGAAGAGTGTCGCAGGACCGAAACTGATACAGCTACAGAAACGAGGGTGAACAGCGTACCGGTGGTAAGCTCAATAAGAACGGGAACGCCGTAAACTCCTGAACGTGGACGCGAGGTAGCTACAAAGGTGGCGTAAGGACTTACCACTAAATCTGCTCCTCTAGATGTACTTCGTTGGACTTCCGAAACTCCTCCCACCTGGTCTTACCCAAGACGCAGACGAGTTTAGCGAAATACCTGAATTCGTTCGAAGTGCAGTCACCTTGTTCTTCGACGTACGACACGAGCAGCTTTACCCGAAATGAGCTAACCTTAGTCTCGTGAGGTAGATGTAAATAGCATCCCCACGACAGTCCTAGTAGTATGGACACATGTAGCTGCTAAACTGGGAACGAAGTAGTCTGTTCGTTCGGGACCTGCTGAAACACCAACTTAAACGCTTTGTGAAGCTTTAGGCACTGGACCCTCTCTGATGAGACGAGGACCCATAACTCTATGAGTCCCTAGCAGGGTTAGCGAGGTAGAGCGAGAGTGTCGCAGTGATGTAGCTCCTATGGGACTTCACGATGTTGTACAAACTAACTTTGGGACAGAGGTGAGGGTAGCTAGGGTCGTAAGGAGAACTGTTTCTGTACCCGGGTCGTTGCGAACTTCTCCAGGTTATGTACGTCTTGTATGGTATAGCGAGACGTCAACCAAGAAACGTTATGGACCGAGTCACGTGAGCAGGACTGTAGAGGATACGACAACCGTAGGAACCTGCGAAATTACGATTAGGACCAGGGTTCGTAACCGTTCGCCAGTTTGTGGAATACGCTATGGACGTCCCGTGGTTCGTGTTACAAGAGTGAATGAGGGGGTTAGGGTTTAGGCTGAGTCTTTACAAATGTTGGAAGTGACTACGTTTGACCAGCAGACACGCGAAGTTTCCGGTACCGTGGTCGCCTATACACCACTGATACCCTAGACCTCGTCACACGACCAGCAGATTTGTCGTCCACGAACAGACGCTAAGGTGGTGACTTCGTCTCATGTAACGACGACAACTACGACCGTTCCTCTAGACGACCTACGCGGTCGAGAACCTCCTTAAACCGATAAGTAAATTTAACAACCTCTAGTAACTGGGACGACCATCTGTTAGTCAGACGGTAGCTACATCGGTTCTTAGGCCTCGTGGTACCTGCGTACTTCGTGAACCTAGCTTTTACCATGACCGAAGCTGTACTCTAACTTGAACCCTGGTACTGTGGGTTTGTGTAGGGACCTCAACTGTTGTAGCGACTATAGTACTGGTTCCTCGACGGATCTCAGTTCCAACAGCGTAAGTCTCTTCCCTACCCCCATCGGTAAGCTAGTCAACGTGGCATCTCCTGAAACCTAGGACTCCTACGTGACCCAGTCCTCCCCGACAACCTCTAGTCACTGGGTCGCGAAAAGGATCAGTAACTAACTGTCAATAATATCTCAAACTGTCTATGTACTAACTGTCAATGTAGAATAATAAAATAACAAGATAACAAGATAACAAGATTGAAACAATAGAAACAATGGATAACAAGAATAACAGGAATAACAGAGCCTGGAATCGATAACACATACTAATCATATATCAGGATCCTCGCTGGCCTTCAAGTGGTCGAAGGACTAAAGCGAAGATCCACACAAACATACAAAACTGAGAGTTAACTAATCGAAGGACTAAAGCGAAGATCAACACAGATTGACGGAGACGGATATACAGTGCAGTGACGTTGCAGCAGCAGAACAAGGATATCGGAAATTGTTGTAACGGAGATGAGAGGGATACCTGATACTGGATACCGTGTCTGCTGAACCCGTAGGTTTAGAGCGAAGCGAATTCGTCTACATGTGGGTCTTAACACGATGTCCGGAACGTTAATTAAGGTCACGTTTGGGACTGGGGTAAACGCTCGGAACAGAGCGACCCTTCTACGTACGGTTAGGAAAAGGTAGGAGGAGGTAGTTTAGGTAGTTTAGCTTCACAGGAGAGCGAGAACAGGTAAGGCTGAACTTTCCGGGAGATGGAGCGTGAGCGAGACCAGTAGCGATGACCTAGTGGAAGTGTCTACTGTTCTGAGCAAAGTTTCGCCGACATGGTAATTTTGAGTTCAGGCTGCGAAAACGACGTAAATCCGCAATGTTTCTTACCCGTCTCTTGGTGGAGTAGTAATTTGAGCGACCAAACTCTCTACTGTTCCCACCCCTCATATAGAGGTTCCTCAAGCTGCGAATGACACGTCTGACACCATAACGGTCCGTCGTATGGCGTGCTTTTGCGCGAGTCGTCTTACCACAACGTCTCGCTTAATTGGCGTGTTAACACCTTCCACAATGACGGTACAACTGAGTTCGTTTAAAAGGACGAGCAAAGACCCCTCTTCGTGAACGTCGCAAGTAGGTGCAGAATTTAGCAGCAGGGAGTCGGAGGTAGTTGCCAGACTGCGGAGTACTCGAGACCATGTTCCTCTTTGGTGTCCAACCTGTGGAGTCCCAGACCCCTACGGAGCGAATATAAGTACACGTCTTCCTGTTCGCATGGCGAAAACCAGGCGTAAAACTTTTCCCGTAGAAGTACCCGATGGGACTGCCAATGTTCCGGACCTTCAAGCAGAGAGAACTCTGACCGTTCCAATAATAGAGACTTTCTCGCCTAAAACTACTTTCCTTAAAAGGACCTGAGTTCCCGGTTGTAAAACTTCCGGACAGAGAGCGAAATCTTCGACTACGAAATAGGTGAAGCGTAAGACACCTAAACCCCCCCTATCTGTCGCTGCTGAGACTGCTGAGAGGACTAAATTTAGGAGTCTTATGTGGTCAGCGAGGTGGATTTCGTGGTCGCGGACGTGGTGGACGTGGTGGACGTAGTGGAGGCTTTTTAGCATCGGGACGTGGTAGCGGAAGCGGACTAGGACGAGGTGGTCGACAGTTGGGTCGTAACGAAGCGTGAGGTAGTGGATGTAAAGGACGACAAGGTGGGTGACGAGGATGCGCACTCGCGTAAATGGTGGTGCGTAGTGTCGGTAGTCCTGTCGCTTCAGGTCGTAGACTAGGTGGTAGAAGTGGACTGGGTGAACGACCAGGACAGCTGCTTTTAGGCAAACTCCTAGAGAAACCGATGTCCTTTGGATGGTCAAGTTTACTAAAGCTAAAACCTGAGCTAGACCCTCCGCGTGGTCCGCGTAGTCGAGGATGTGTCCTCCTCCAGTTTTCGCTTCTTCTTGTCCTCGTTCTCCTTTATCAACTTCTTCTCTTCCAACTTCTCCTTCTTCTACTACTCCTCCTACTTCTACTTCTCCTACTACTACTTCTCCGCTACTTCTGTGGTCGTCACGTCTGCTTTACTTGTAACCAGGTCCTGTTCGGAAACGTCGTCGCAGGTTCTGTCTCGGTCTAGGGAATAGAAAGCGTGTCCGGTACCGTAGCGGAAAACGACTTGTCACCCGACTTCGATACGCGAGACTCATGCGGAGTAACGATCCGTTTCTTCAGAAACTTGCGCAGTTCGATGGAGGTCCGTTCTTTCGATAACCCTCGTTTACCCATGAGTTTTGGTTTACGGAAGGATTACCAAACTAACTAGCGATGTTCCCGTCTCAGCAGCGTGTCCCGAAGAGTGTCGCAGGACCGAAACTGATACCACTACAGAAACGAGGGTGAACAGCGTACCGGTGGTAAGCTCAATAAGAACGAGAACGTCGTAAACTCCTGGATGTGGACGCGAGGTAGCTACAAAGGTGGCGAAAGGACTTACCGCTTAACCTTCTCCTCTAGATGTACTTCGTTGGACTCCCGAAACTCCTCCCACCTGGTCTTACCCAAGACGCAGACGAGTTTAGCGAAATACCAGAAGTCGTTCGAAGTGCAGTCACCTTGTTCTTTGACGTACGACATGAGCAGCTTTACCCGAAGTGAGCTAACCTTAGTCTCGTGAGGTAGATGTAAATAGCATCCCCACGACAGTCCTAGTAGTAAGGACACATGTAGTTACTAAACTGTGAGCGGAGTAGTCTGTTCGTTCGAGAACTGCTGAAACACCAACTTAAACGGTTTGTGAAGCTTTAGGCACTGGACCCTCTGTGGTGTAACGAGGATCCGTAACTTTAAGAGTCCCTAGCAGGGTTAGCGAGGTAGAGCGAGAGTGTCGCAGTGATGTAACTCCTGTGGGACTTCGCGATGTTGTACAGACTAACGTTAGGACAGAGGTGAGGGTAACTAGGGTCGTAAGGGGAACTGTTCCTGTACCCGGGTCGTTGCGGACTTCTCCAGGTTATATACGTCTTGTATGGAATAGCGACACGTCAACCGAGAGACGTTATGGACCGGGGTACGTGTGCAGGACTATAGAGAATGCGACAACCGTAGGAACCTGCGAAATTACACTT
>KV417495.1:494757-567611 GCA_001630335.1 Athelia psychrophila | reverse complement strand
TTCGTCTCTCTTGAGACTGGCAAGGTTATTATCTCTGAAAGAGCGGATTTTGATGAAAGGAATTTTCCTGGACTCAAGGGCCAACATTTTGAAGGCCTGTCTCTCGCTTTAGAAGCTGATGCTTTATCCACTTCGCATTCTGTGGATTTGGGGGGGATAGACAGCGAGGACTCTGACGACTCTCCTGATTTAAATCCTCAGAATACACCAGTCGCTCCACCTAAAGCACCAGCGCCTGCATCACCTGCACCACCTGCATCACCTCCGAAAAATCGTAACCCTGCACCATCGCCTTCGCCTGATCCTGCTCCACCAGCTGTCAACCCAGCATGGCTTCGCACTCCATCACCTACATTTCCTACTGTTCCACCCACTGCTCCTACGCGTGAGCGCATTTACCACCACGCATCACAGCCATCAGGACAGCGAAGTCCAGCATCTGATCCACCATCTTCACCTGACCCACTTGCTGGTCCTGTCGACGAAAATCCATTTGAGGATCTCTTTGGCTACAAGAAACCTACCAGTTCAAATGATTTCGATTTTGGACTCGATCTGGGAGGCGCACCAGGCGCATCAGCTCCTGCACAAGAGGAGGTCAAAAGCGAAGAAGAACAGGAGCAAGAGGAAATAGTTGAAGAAGAGAAGGTTGAAGAGGAAGAAGATGATGAGGATGAGGATGAAGATGAAGAGGATGATGATGATGAAGGCGATGAAGACACCAGCAGTGCAGATGAAATGAACATTGGTCCAGGACAAGCCTTTGCAGCAGCGTCCAAGACAGAGCCAGATCCCTTATCTTTCGCACAGGCCATGGCATCGCCTTTTGCTGAACAGTGGGCTGAAGCCATGCGCTCTGAGTACGCCTCATTGCTAGGCAAAGAAGTCTTTGAACACGTCAAGCTACCTCCAGGCAAGAAAGCTATTGGGAGCAAATGGGTTCTCAAAACCAAATGCCTTCCTAATGGTTTGATTGATCGCTACAAGGGTAGAGTCGTCGCACAGGGCTTCTCACAGCGTCCTGGCTTTGACTATGGTGATGTCTTTGCTCCCACTTGTCGCATGGCCACCATTCGAGTTATTCTTGCTCTTGCAGCATTTGAGGACTTGCACCTGCGCTCCATCGATGTTTCCACCGCTTTCCTGAATGGCGAATTGGAAGAGGAGATCTACATGAAGCAACCTGAGGGCTTTGAGGAGGGTGGACCAGAATGGGTTCTGCGTCTGCTCAAATCGCTTTATGGTCTTAAGCAAGCTTCACGTCAGTGGAACAAGAAACTGCATGCTGTACTCGTCGAAATGGGCTTCACTCGATTGGAATCAGAGCACTCCATCTACATTTATCGTAGGGGTGCTGTCAGGATCATCATTCCTGTGTACATCAATGATTTGACACTCGCCTCATCAGACAAGCAAGCTCTTGACGACTTTGTGGTTGAATTTGCCAAACACTTCGAAATCCGTGACCTGGGAGACACCACATTGCTCCTAGGCATTGAAATTCTCAGGGATCGTCCCAATCGCTCCATCTCGCTCTCACAGCGTCACTACATTGAGGACACCCTGAAGCGCTACAACATGTCTGATTGCAATCCTGTCTCCACTCCCATTGATCCCAGCATTCCCCTTGACAAGGACATGGGCCCAGCAACGCCTGAAGAGGTCCAATATATGCAGAACATACCTTATCGCTGTGCAGTTGGCTCTCTGCAATACCTGGCCCCATGCACACGTCCTGATATCTCTTACGCTGTTGGCATCCTTGGACGCTTTAATGTGAATCCTGGTCCCAAGCATTGGCAAGCGGTCAAGCACCTCATGCGATACCTGCAAGGCACCAAGCACAACGTCCTCACCTACTCCCCCAATCCCAAATCCGACTCAGAAATGTTTACAACCTTCACTGATGCAAACTGGTCGTCTGTGCGCTTCAAAGGCCATGGCACACGTAAAAGTATCAAACTCTATAATAGCTGTCAGAGCGGAGTAACTCTATAATAGCTGTCAATCAATGACATGTGGTGGACTTGTGAATGCGCTGGGTCAATGATCTCCAACAGGAACCAGCGGATTCATTGTCACTATGGGCTCTGGCGCCCGTGTCTTGGTCATCAAAGCAGCACATCCTTGTACGTGATTCAACTACGGAAGCAGAATGCATCGCTTCTGTGGATGTTGGCAAAGAGATCTGCTGGATGTGTCAACTCTTGGAGGAATTTGGTTACTCATTCAACTCACCATCCACTCTGCTGATAGACAACCAGTCCGCCATCAATGTAGCCAAAGACCTGCAGCACCATGGTCGCATGAAGCACTTGGATCACAAGTAGTACTGGCTTAGGCATGAAATTGAACTCGGAGCATTAACACCAAAACACATCCTCCGGTTAGATAGGACACATTCTAGTAATAGTCCTTGCAGCGACAGGAAGTTCTCTAGCTTCCTGATTTCGCTTCAATTGTGTCTACTCTAGCACAATCAACTGTTCCTTCGTCACTGCAACATTGTATCAGTCCTATAGTCATCAATACTCAGATCCCCCAACTCCCTGTCCAATCAACGTAAATCTGCTCGCCAACCTGAATGGAAAGGATTCCCACCCTTCTGCCACATCGCTCTTGTAAACATCCAGCTGCTCTGCGTCCTCTCCAGTAAAAACCATAACAGCTTTACCCACACTGTACCCATCCTCTCCTTGTTACCACACAATTTATATCTGGCCCTATCTTTCACCCTTATGGATGCTATCTTTGTGTGCCACAAAAAGCTGGCTTCATCCTTTGCTGGTTGAAACACTACTCTTCATACAAGGGTAAGTTGAGTGAAAGCATTCAACTCGGCTGCTCACTCACAGATCCCAAACACTATAACAGCATCCGTCGCCATCTCCGTCGGGGCCTGCAGTTTGGAGGGGTGAGATTCAACAACGGTCAAGATTCTCCATTGATTCCCACACATTATTGGTCATATCAGGGTCGGGATACTTCTTGCGATGGGTAATAGCACTCCTCCCTTGTTTGCTACTGGAATTGATCAGTCAGATTTTTATCAATTATAAAGCAAAAAGCCGACACCACTCAGTCATGTGGCAACAAACACGATCTCATCTATTTCATAAGCTGGAAGCACGACACATGTGGAGTGCACACATGCATGTGTTATCCATTCAGTAGCATTCCCTACGAGATTCCAATGAAACACAGCCTGTTGTCCCCTGCCCTTTGTCGTTTTGTCTTTAACCAATAGTCCATGTTCCATGCCGATAGCTCTTGACCTTTCATTAAGCCCAGCAAGTCCCAACATTGAACCTGTTGTTGTCACATATCTCTCATAATTCTTGAGTAACTTTTCAGTTGCCATCCAGGCATTGATCTATGAGTTTGGGGTGTCAGCCACTAGAGGTGGTGGTCATCATTAACTCACAAAACGCAATGGCGCCTTGCTGGTGGCTTCCTCGACCAGAACAGATTCGACTAGATCCCAATCGGCTTCACATCCCTAGGCCTTGGAATAGTTGTTCCAACAATGTTTAGGAAGGTTCTAACCAGTCAGTGAGCACCTTCCTTCTGCCTACTAGGTGTGCATTTATGGAGCCCCACCTTTTCAGAAGCCATATAGTTCAAGGTATCCAGCGCTACCTGCACCCCACGACAACGGTCTGCCGCCTGCACAAGACCTACATCCGGCACATTGCTAGAGATGGATGCAGCTGATATTATGTGTGTTTGTGGCTCCAAGTTGAATGCCACGAATTTGTGGGTCCTGGCGAAGCTGTTAGACTTCAGCGTCTGACGGGGTGTCAGGTTTGTGAATGGTATACTCATACAGAAGGCTGTTCCCATCTCCGTGCTGACTAGATTGTCCTCGTGAACCTGTTCATCTTCGCCGTCGTCCTCACTATCTGGAGGAGTGGGGTTAGGGGTAGCATTAACTTGGCTGCTCAGTGGAATGTCCTGGCACTCCCCCGACTCCTCTGGAACCTCTGTATCGAGATGTTCAATGTCATTATGATCATCTTGAAAATCTCCATCCTCATTGCCTGGGTCCTCGTCAATATTTAACGGTGGCTCCACGTTCCACATTTGCCTTTGCTGCTGGAGGGCAGAACTTAAATTCACATTGCTCAGCGAGGCCTGATTGGTACCAGGTGTAGTCACAGTTGAGCTCTGCCCGGAGAAGCTTCTGCTTAGCATAATACCGCTCTCAAATAACACCACCTGCGGGGAATCTCTATGTGGCTTCACAATGTCTGTCAAGCCCACATGCTTTCAATTTGACTCTTCACTAGCAATAGTGTTCGAAGACTACTCACAGTACCTCAGATCAAGGTGTTTGACTCTGGTATGCAAGTGTGCACCAGCGGTCTCTTCAGCAGGGTCCACCAAAATCATGAAAATTGAATGCTAGATTCAAGCAGAATGTTACAAAGGTACATGGAGATCCCTAAAAGCTCAGGACATGTAAAGAAATTCATATACTTTCACCTGAAGTCACCTCAGCCCTAGCACTTACAGACTCCACATTGGACACATAATCAATGGAATATCGGCATTTCAGGCACATCACCAGACAATGGTGATACATTGTGGCTGCCTAGGTTAAGATGTAGGCCTAAATCTAGGCTTGTGCCGGGAGATATGTCTATATAGATAATTAGTGTTTATGCATAGCTGGTGCCATGGTATTCACTGAGAGGGGCAGGCGTAGCTGCAGTACACATGCTCTTGCCGCCAACATTGGCATAGCAGTTAGCCTTTGGCCGCTTTGGTTTGACGGCAGCATCTTTGGTGTCATCCGCAGGTGTGCGCCTCTTCCCCCCAGCCGCCATGGTGTTGGTGGGCCCAAAGCCCTGCACATCACCAGGCACTTCTGCCTCTGCCTCCTCACCTGCCCTGCACAGATTCTTATTGCACCTCTTGTTCCTGTTGCGCCTGGTTGACCAGTCTCTTTGTTGGACTGAGGAAGCTCACCACCGGGCAGCCACCTTTGCTTGCCCTCACTGTCTGAGGCACTCAGATCCTGAGGATCCACCCCGTCTGTGTTCACGGGTGTATCACTGTCCACCGTGCCCGCAGCACCCGCAATATTCCCAGCGCCCCCAACATTGGACGAAGGAGTGGGGCTGGCTGAGGATTTGGGCAAGGGCGAAGGTTTCGGCACACCCTTGGCTCCAACCGCTTTGCTACCATCCGGCTTGTCCAAGTCTGTGTCCACGTCTGCATCATCCGCTGTCTCCACCGCCAAAGTGCAACTCTTGTGTTTCTGTCTCGACACCCGCTTCTTCTTTGCCGCTTGTTCTTCCATCTCTTTGCCCATTACCTGCACCAAAAGCATATCAAACATCTGCTTCATCAAGTTGCCCATTTCCGGGGGCCTTGTCAACATCTCTCTGCGAATGAATGCATCTGTGATGTTGGCCCACTCGGGCGCCTTCTTAGATAGACCAGGAAATGTTAGGTTGGAAGGCCAAACGAGGCATGTGGTGTCCGCCTCAGGTCTGTATTCTGTTCCATCCAGTTATCAGGCATGGCACTCTCAGTTCATCAATAAGCAATCTTACCTTTCCTCTCACATGCAGCTGTTATACAGTTGTCGAGAGTCGCTGCCGTTGCATTGAGAAATGCTGTCGGGGCAAATGGTTGTTGTTTCCGCAGCGTGCAATGTGAGAACTTGGTGATACACCCATTCATTGAGGGAATGAATTGATTTTGAGCCAATCTCTGAAGTCTCCTTGAGCACCACCTCGCGGCAACGCACATGATAATTGATGTTCAAGATGGTGAGGAAACTCTCCCATTCCCAAGCCGCAGACTTGTTAGGACTTCGTATCTTCACCCGGATGGGCCCTTCTTTCTTGCCCTCTGAATGTCGTTAGAGGGGTGAGGCTCGATATTCACCGATGTTCCTCGAATAAATGTGTTCCCGCGAATAGATTTGAGCGGGGTATTGTCGTTTGACGTTGGTGTTGGGAATCTTACACCCGAATAGAGTTGGCTGTGTACAGAGATGTTATTATCCTTTTAAGTATCTAGTAGCTATCTTGTAGGTACTCACCTGTGTACAGAGAGGAAAAGCTGAGGGGCTTCTCGTACACAGGTGCTGCTATTTATACTGTGTAGCTATGCTGCGCATTACTAAGTTCATGCTGCGCACTACTGCGGATTTGTAAGTTTGTGAGAGAATAAACCCATACTAAGTAAGGCTTGGTAATAGTATCAGTAATCATGCTGCGCAGTGCACAGCCCGCTGAGTGATCATGACGAAGCGGGTACTAATAATAGGTACTGATGTATCAGCAAGTCCGAAATAGTCGGACATCAGGTAATCGAGACGACTAGCAAGTCACATGGGGACCAAACCATGTGATATGGTTGTAATAGGATCACGTGATGAATGGAACATTCTGGAATAGTGTGGAATGGTCTGGAATAAATATATGTATAGTATGCGAGGAGTGTGTACATAATAGGGGCAATGGCATCAGTAGGGGCAAGTCGTGACAGTACCCCCCCCCCAGAAAAATTGTTCGTCCCTGAACAATAGTTATCGTGTTGCGCTAGGGTGGTTAAGATAGAATTCATCAACCATTTCCTGCGCATGTTCGAGGTCTCTGGCGGGTTGCCAAGTATTTTCTGCGGTTGAATATCCCTTCCACTTTACCAGGAACTGCAATTGTCTGCGATATTTCCTGGAGTCCAGGATCTTTTCAACTTCCCACTCTTCTTCCCCTTCGATTTCCACTGGTGGTGGTGGTGGTTGTACTCGTCCCTCAATGGTGTCTTCCTTGTGCGGGTGAAGTAATTGCACATGGAATACCGGATGAATTTTCATCGAGGCTGGTAGGTCGAGTTCGTAGTCAAGTTCCCCTAGCTTTCGGAGGATTGTATAAGGGCCTAGCTGCTTTGCGGCGAGCTTCTTGCTGGGTGCGGTGGTGGTAATGTTTTTTGCACTGAGCCAGACCTTGTTTCCTACTTCGTAATGGGGTGCATCTCGGACATTCTTGTTGTAGAAATATTTCATTCGTTCTGCTGACAATTTCAGAGCTGCTTCCGCTTCTTTCCTTGCTTCTTTTAATAGCCTCAGTCTTTCTTCGGCTTCTGGGACTTTTGTCGTGGGGTTTGGTGACACTTGGAATTCTGGGTCGTAGCCGTAATTGAGGAAGAAAGGGCTCATTCCCGTGGCGGAATGCACTCGAGAATTGAATGCAAACTCGGCAATGGGTAACAGGTCTGACCAATCATCTTGGCGATAGTCGCAGAATATGCGGATGAATTGTTCTATTTCTGCATTCCATCGTTCTGAAAACCCGTCTCCTTGCGGGTGGTAGGCGGTTGTGGGGGTAGGGTCGATCCCGATCCCTTTGTAGATTTCTCGTATGAATTTTGAGGTGAATTGTGTTCCCCTGTCTGTGACCATGTGTTCCGGGGTTCCATGGAGTTTGAAAATATTTTTGATGAATAAATCGGCAGTCTGGGAGGCGTCACATGTCTCGTTGCAGGGAATGAAGTGGATCTGCTTCGTGCCCATGTCTCCGATGGTGAGGATGGAATCGAATCCTTTGGAGATGGGCAGTTTGACGATGAAGTCACATGCCACCTTTTTCCATGGAATGCTAGAGACGTCTATGGGTTTTAAGAAACCGTAAGGCTTGCCCCTGTCTTGCTTGTTTCGGATGCAGGGATCACATCTGTCGACATATTCGTTAATGAACTTGGTCATGCTGGGCCACCAATAATTTCGAGAAACTAGTTCGAGTGTTTTTGACTGTCCCGGATGTCCCGCAGGCATTACATCGTGGTGCGCTTTTACAACATCTCGTCGGATGGGGTTGTCAAGTGGCACGTAAATTTTACCTCGTCTCAGGACTAGCCCTCCTTCTGAATTCCATTCTTCCAATCCTTTCTTCACGTCTACGGGCCCGAACTCCTGGACCAATTCCAATGCCTTGGCTACCTCATGATCCTTGTTGGTGCATAGGCGAATTCGCGATAATAAATCCTCATCGGGATGGATGGCTTCCGCAAACTGAGTGAAAGCGATTTTGAAGTGTCGGTTAGTCAGGACGACTTGGTTGAGGTTGTCATCGCTGTCTTTGACAAAGTAATCGGGGTTTCTGCTCAGCGTGTCTGCGGCGACATGTTTCTTCCCTTCTTTGTGCACGATGACAAAATCGAAGTCTGCTAAGAACAGTGACCACCGGGCCTGTCGCCTGGTGAGGTTCCTCGCAGTCCGCCAGTATTCGAGGTTCTTGTGATCTGACCAGATCTCGAATGCCTTTTTTACGCTCATCAGTAAATTCTTCCATTCCTCCATTCCTCTGATGATTGCAAGCATCTCTTTGTCATAAATGTCGTAATTCCTTTCTGCGGCGTCAAGAGACTTTGAAATGAAGCCCAGAGGTTTCCAGGCTCCGTCTTCTTGTTCTTGGAGTAGGACACCTCCTGTTGCGTATCCTGATGAATCTACTTCTAATCGAAGATCTGCTCCGGAAAGGTATGTGGCTAGATTGGGCATCAACAGGAATTCCTCTTTTAGCTTGTCCCAGGCTTCCTGTTCGTCTTCGGTCCAGGCCCAGGGAACGTCTTTTTGAGTGAGGCGGTCAAGGGGTTTGCAGATGCCGGCAAAGTCCTTGATGAATTTGCGATAAAAGTTGCACAAGCCTCTGAATCTTTGGACGTCTGTGACACACTTTGGGTTGGGCCATTCTTTGATCGTTTTGACCTTTTTGGGATCCATGGAGATCCGTCCATGGGCCAGGATAAGGCCGAGGTATTCAATCTCGTCTTTCTCGAACTCGCATTTCTCAAGTTTGAGGAAGAAACCATTCTTCACTAGTCTTTCCATTACTTCATTGACTATAGCCCTATGTCCCTCCATATCGGACCTTCTTCCTTTGCAGAGGATGTCGTCAAAGTATACTCGGATAAGGTTGGCGGTAATCATGTCAGCGAAGATATGTTCCATGACTCGTTGGAATGTCGCCGGCATGTTGATGAGACCGAAGAAAGCGACTGTGGGTTCGAAGAGACCTCGATTGGTAACAAATGCCGCTTTCCATTCGTCTCCCTTTCTGATCCTAATATTGTTGAAGGCCCATCGAATGTCTAGTTTGGTAAAGACATCGTCGCCCTCAGTTCCTTCTATGATCTCTTTGATATTTGGCATCGGATAATTGTCCCTGACCGTCCACTCGTTAAGCTTTCGGTAATCTTGACAGGGTCTGCAGTCGATCCACTCCGTTGCTCCGGGTTTTTGGACCCAGAAGAATGGTGATGACATTGGTGATTTGGATGGTCGGATATAGCCCTTTTTTAACTGATCGTCTGTCCATGTATCGAGAGCGGCTGTTTGTGGGGCCGACAAAGGGTATGGTTTGGCCTTGGTCGGATTGAAACCTTCTTTCATGACGATAGCGTGGTCAGTTTCTGGGTTGTGTTTGGGGAGACGTTCCGCACTACTCTTCCTGAAGATATCAACATATTTCCAGTATTGACGTGGTAACTTCTCTTTGATTCTGCGGGCTTCCTCGTCGTCGGTGCTTGTTGCACAGATCCTAGTGATTCCTTCATCGGGGATTTTTAGGGTCCCGTTCTTGAAGTCAATGTCGGGGTTGTGGTATCTGAGCCAGTTCATTCCGATGATGACGTCTTCCTTTCCGATTCCTGCAATGGTGAAGATTTCTTTCATCGTTCTTCCTCCTATTTCCATGGTGATGTTACAATAGTGTGTGATGGCACCTTTTTCATTTTCCGTCCCATCAATATTGAGGAGCTTGATCGGTCTTTGATAGGGAAGGGTCTTGATGTCGTATTTCTTTACAAATTCTGGGTTGATAAAAAGAGTAGTTGCCCCGGAATCAATCAGGGCCTGGGTAGGTACACGGTGGAATCTTCCTAGAGTAATTGGTACATGAAACTGATCGTCGATAGTAGTAGTGGAAGAGCATATTTTAGCCGGAGCCTTTTCGTATTGAGAAAGAATATAGTCGGCAACCTTGGTCGCGGGTTCCGACTTTAACAAAAATCCTCGATCTTCTTCGTCAGGGTCTTGACTTCTTCTTCAAGAAGTACTACCCTTTCTCCGTCTTTCGACGAACCCTCTTCGAATTCTTTTTCTTTTCCTTTTGAGGAAGCGGCAATCTTCTTCGGTCGGTCCTTATAGATCACCTTTCGGTAAGGCTCTTGCTTTGGGGCCTTGCAATCATTTCTCATGTGTCCTTCTTTGAAACACCTATAGCAAATGATCGTTCCGGCGTCGACTTCCATGGGTGCGTAGTCAGGGGGCCTGGGTCTGTCGGACTTTCTTTCGTCAGAGGGCCTCTTGTCGTGCCAACGGCTTTCGTATGGAGAGGGGTTGTCTCTGAAAGTTCTTCCCGTAAATTCTTCTTTCAGCTGCTCTGCTTTGACTGCAGCAGCCTTTAGGTCGTGGAGGGAGTTCATTGGTCGATCCCATCCTGCGATGGTCTGGCGGATATTGTAGTTAAGGCCTCTTTTGTATCGTTCTCGTAAATAGCCTTTGTCGTAGGCGGTTTTTGCTGCCACCATTAAGAAGTCCGTTGAATACTCTGATACAGATTTAGAGCCTTGTCTCAACTTCTCGATTTCCGTCCTGGCGTCAGCCCTTGGGTCGACAGGGAACCAAGCTTCTTTGAACTCGTTGAGGAAGTCCACGAAGGTGTTGATGACAAAGCCGTCGCCGTCAGCAATTTCTTCTTCTTCGTCCTCATCTTCAGAGCTTTCTGATCTTGGCCCTCTGCTGGCAGATTCTTTCGGCTTCTCCCAATTTTTGAATAGGGCCCTTCCTTTGTTTTTGGCCATGTATGGTTGTATCCATGCACCGGCCTTTTCTTCGCAAAGGCTGAAAGCGAGAGCCAGCCTTTTGTCGTCGGTATCGTATATCCCTCGGTTGCCGAGGACATGAATTTGGAGCGCCGTATGGAATCGCTCGGCGTCGCTTTTTACTCCTTTAAACTTGGCTGGTAGAATACCAATTTTTTCTCCTTTTTCTTTGCTAGCGGAGATGGCTTCCCTCATTCCTTCTCCAATACTTTGAGCCGAGTCGTGGCTGAGTTGGGACAAATGGGTGAACATCTGCTTAATCCATCCTGCCATATCCGCGCTCGGGCCGCTCGGGACTTCAGGGGCCTGCCTAGCCCTGTTTTCTTCTTCCGAAACCCTTTCTCCCCATCTTTGCTCGATTCCAGCGGTTACTCTCCGCTCCAGCTCCTCTGGGCTGATCATTTCGACGTCTTCAGAGGCCATTGTTTAGGCCGAATAATTTGTAATGTCTTGGATAAAAGTGGTAGGTCCGACTTGTCGGTACCCTTCGTGGAAAGGTAATTGTTCAAAGAGTTGTTGGTTTTGGAATGCTTCGAGAGGATCTTGTCTCGAGGCGGAATGTGGAAAAATTCCGTAGAGGACTTCGTATAGAGGGAAATAGTTCAGAATTTCCAAAAATGGATTGAATTCGTACTCGACTGGTTCGTGATATTGGGAACAATAAAAGGTTATTTGTTCAAGGGCTAGTTGTTCGTTTTGGATATGGAATGGGAGTGAAGCGAATCTTTGGTTCATATAGCCCTTTTGAGGTAATCAATCTGTTCTTCGATGGCTAGTACTTCGTGGAAAAAGAACTCCTTGTAAAGTTCAAGTTCTTCGTTGGGTCCTTGATCGGAAAAAGGGAGCTCTCCTAGGAGAGGAAGGTTTTCGTAATCGAAAGTTTCTTTGTCGTGGAAAGGGAGTTCTTTAAAGTGAAAAAAAGTTCTCCCTGACGTCTTTGTACGTTTGGGTGATGCGGAGAGGTGGTAATGAATATCCGTATGGGGCGTCGAAGGTAGTGTACCAATATTCTTCAATACACGAGTACCAACGGACTCTGGGCATATATTGTTTTTTCTTTTCTAGAATTTGGAATAGTCCACGCGGCTTTGTGGACGCAATTTTGGGAGTGGAGGGGGTGCTCCGACGTAAAACTGGGCTTTGTAGCGTCTCCTTTGAATGGAAGGCGCGAACACTGGGGCTCGAAGTCGCGTATGTGGGACAACGAGGTCGTTGGGGTCCTCCTCAACTTTTACCGAAACCGAGCGATGATGTGGCGTCGGTTCGGGATTGAAACGTTTGGAAAATGACAGCTGAACAGGCGCCGTCGTGACTATATAGTTTGTGGTCGTTGGCTCGCAAGTGGGAAGAGAAGCCTTTATGCAATTGGGAAAAGATAGGTAAAAGTTCGTGCTACTACTGTGCGATATAACAGCTTCGCGGTTGCCCTGGGAATGCCCACTGTCTTTGATTATTTCACAGCGCTATTCCGCAGCAGGGAGGGAGTGATGCGTCCCAACTAGTCCTCCAATGAAGGAGAGGCTAGCACAGCTCGAAGGGTAAGGTAGTGCAAGAACTAGTCGTAAAGGGGTTGTATGTAAAGGAGCTTCCGAAAGTGCGAGGCTTACGATGACCAATAGATTTCTTTGTTTGGGCTGATCCGGTAGGGTGAGCTTTTCCTAATGTTAGGACTTCGTATCTTCACCCGGATGGGCCCTTCTCTCTTGCCCTCTGAATGTCGTTAGAGGGGTGAGGCTCGATATTCACCGATGTTCCTCGAATAAATGTGTTCCCGCGAATAGATTTGAGCGGGGTATTGTCGTTTGACGTTGGTGTTGGGAATCTTACACCCGAATAGAGTTGGCTGTGTACAGAGATGTTATTATCCTTTTAAGTATCTAGTAGCTATCTTGTAGGTACTCACCTGTGTACAGAGAGGAAAAGCTGAGGGGCTTCTCGTACACAGGTGCTGCTATTTATACTGTGTAGCTATGCTGCGCATTACTAAGTTCATGCTGCGCACTACTGCGGATTTGTAAGTTTGTGAGAGAATAAACCCATACTAAGTAAGGCTTGGTAATAGTATCAGTAATCATGCTGCGCAGTGCACAGCCCGCTGAGTGATCATGACGAAGCGGGTACTAATAATAGGTACTGATGTATCAGCAAGTCCGAAATAGTCGGACATCAGGTAATCGAGATGACTAGCAAGTCACATGGGGACCAAACCATGTGATATGGTTGTAATAGGATCACGTGATGAATGGAACATTCTGGAATAGTGTGGAATGGTCTGGAATAAATATATGTATAGTATGCGAGAAGTGTGTACATAATAGGGGCAATGGCATCAGTAGGGGCAAGTCGTGACAAGACTCGTCCTCTCCGAGTGTTTCCTCCAGCTTTGCGTCAGCGTCAGCGAGAGGAATCTGCCAGGTCCCAATGGCGTGATTGAGCATCAAAAGGGGCAACCAGTACCTCTCTGGCGCTTCAATTTCACTATCCTTCTGCACTTTGACTCTGGAGCCCATTGAGAGCACCTTGTTGTATATGATTACGGGCTCGCCATCATATGCATCCTTTGGGGATTGATAGTCCAAATACCTGCGGGTGAGCAGACGGGCAGTGCTCGCATAGCATGGAAGGGATAGGGTTGGGCCATGAGTGTAAGAAATCAAGAACAGATCAAAGCCAGATCTGTTGGAGATCATTGACCCAGCGCATTCACAAGAGCGCCACATGTCATTGATTGACAGGAATTATAGAGTCACTCCGCCCTGACAGCTATTATAGAGTTACTCCAAACTTTTGACAGTTATTATAGAGTTTGATACTTTTACGTATTAGACAGTTGCTATCAGCACATGTCTCGGACTATTGTTTATCTATCTCATTGTTTGTATATGTGTCAGTTATTGTCTGTATACATGTTACCTGTTATCTATTGTCCTATTGTCTCGGACCTTACATATGTTCCGGTCAGATAGGACACATTCTAGTATATAGTTCTTGGAGCAACAGGAAGTTCTCTAGCTTCCTGATTTCGCTTCAAGGTATGTTCCCTTATTATCTCTCAAATTTATAAGCTTCCTAATTTCGCTTCAAGTGTGTCTACTCTTGCGCAATCAACTGTCCCTTCATCACTGCAACGTCATATCAGTCCTATATCAATCAATAAGATCACCAGATTTGGCTCACTGGACTGCAGCTCACATGAAGATCTCGCTGACAAATCAGATTTTGACAAATCAGATTTCACCGACAGATTGGCTTGGCCCTTAGGAATACATTCTGAACCATAAATATTCAAGTGTAGTTTTATAATCATATAATACAATACAACACAATCTGGCAATGATCTATAGCGTGTGGAAATCAGGCGGAGGGATGAGGGAGGATGCCTTGACCTGGTTCACTAGGCTCAGGAACCTTACACTGTGAAGTATAAAATAAAAATCATTTCATGCTCATATGCATTAGATATTTCCCCTTCTATGTATGGAGCTATTGTAGAGCATGTGCATGCTCTAGGTAGCGCATTCAGGGTTTCGGAGCATTCTGTAGCTACTCGGCATCCGTTCCTGTTGTCCAGTTCCCAGGTCCAAGGTGTTTCTGGTATTTTCGATGTTTTCAATGCTTGTCCGAGGTTTTCCGCCCGTGACCAAGGTTTTCCATCTGTGACCAAGGTTCCCGGCCTGAGCCTGAGCCCCCGTCCGCAGGTACGACCCCCTGTCACCCTCGGTTTGAACTCCCAACACCCCCAACACTTTCTTTGTGCTCTACATTCCTGTCCGATGTTTTCTGGAGGTGACCAACATTTCGATCCTGTCAGCCCGGACCGTCTGAGTCCCGTGGAGGTTTCTGAGGCCCAGACACCCCGTCTGGGCTTGGCTATCGCATGACCCAGTACACAAGGTGTCACCGCATGCATCAGCACATCAGCAGGAACTGCAACAGAATGATTCCCGGTATGGACATGAGTTTGTTTCTTTTGTTATGCGTAGATACACAAGGCGGGTTGCAGGCTCGAGCTCCGGATCGGTCACTATTGATGTAGAATATGCTTCGGACACGCCCTCCTTACCTTACAATACATATACGACCTTAGGTCATCACAAATAATCACCTTGGTTTTCCCTCTAAATTTTGTGCATTGTGTTTCTGTGTTCCAGAGCTATCCACTGTGTCTGTGCGTGTTCCTGTGTGTTTTGGTGTGTTCCTACCTCTGTTTCGAGCCCCGGACCGAGCCCTTTCGAGCCGGACTGCTCTACGATCACTTCACTCTGTGTTGTGCACCGAGCCGACCGAGTTTACCTTGGTTTCCCTTTGTCTCTCAGTGTTTCCCCCTCTGCCGGACCCCGGTCGCTGTGGGTGAGCGCTTCCCACATGTCGTAGCCATCAACAATCACCTTTGTCACAAGCTGGGACAGGCTGTTTGCCACAAGGTGGGGGATCATACTAGATCTGCCGAAGCCGACAATGAACGAGAAGGTCCCACTAGGAGGGCACAAGCACAAACATGTTAAGTATGAGTTAGCCCACAGAGGAATGAATATACTACTCCTTAATGAGGCTTTGGATGGCCAAAAGGTGGTTGGGGTTTGTGAATGATTCTGCATGTCTGCAGTATAAGCATACAGGTTTCCTTGGACAGTTTAATCTTTCTCACTAATGATATTCCAAGAAATCATGGGATAAGCTGTATCAACAGACAAGTAAAAATCACCACATTAGAGGTGAATCAACATGAGCACTCACATAGTTGATGGGGCAAGATAGCCAGCCTGAAGCTCCACTTGACCTGTGCACCATTTCTCCGGTGTCTATCGCGCAATGTGTGTCGACAAATACCACGATGTGACAGTGTTCAAACCCCCACATCTGCAGAAAGGCTTTGGTGCCCTTTATCGTGGGGCTCCTGGGGCGTGTGCCCGCTTCACTGAAGATAATGCAGGCCACATGAAGTTGGGGTTGGTTCTGTTAGTGAAAGTGATAATTGCTTTAGATTGAATTACCTACCACACTTTCCGTCCAAAGAAACTCCGCCTGTATCTGGTGCTTCGTCAACTCCCATGAAATAGCCATGAGAAGGTTGTAGTTGAGTATGAGAGCCAAAAGCACAGTGGGCTTCAAAACCTTCTTGTAAATGGACTTCCACCCATATGACAGGACCTTGTACTAAATGAAATGAAAGATATCAGAGATACAATAAGATGGTGGTAGACAATGGGGCAGCTCACAGGAGGCACCACCTTTGATTTCATGTAGCAAGAAGGGCACTTGAATGGAATGCCCTCTTCCGGCTCTTTTATGCACCCCATGGCCATGCCATCCACAGCGCTCACGCAAATTGAGAACCGACACTTGGTACATTCCATCAACCTGATGTATTTGAAATCTCAGCAAAAATTGCAGAAACCGGTATGCCTGCGAAAGGTCTGCTCACTTTTCTTAGCTTCTAGCATTTCAAGCACTGGCTGATTCAGACATATCTCGAGTTCTATGGATGTCTGATCCACCCTGGCACTCCTCTCCTTAGGGTAATCGGCATCAGTGATATTGATCTCAGGGTCTGCAGTAGCTGCAGCCATCATGGTCGCGGCTGATTTCCTTGTCCCTCTGCCTAGAAGTTGATCCATGCTCATGATGGTAGTTCGTGGTTGGGTGATCGTGGTGCTGGTAGTGGTGGTTCAGGGCTTTAGATTGAAGTGATTTCGATTGATATATCCATTGACCATGTGATAACCAAATCCGGCTACTGCCTGGTGATCTAGTCAAAATTCAGGCATTGGGTTTAGGGGTCCTCTTTCTCGGAGAGCACTGATTGCATTTCGGAGCCGTAGGCCCCGTTGTTACAGCATCAGTTGACATAGGAAAGTGACACATAACCGTCCCACTCATTTTTGCCTGTCATTCTGCAATGAATTTATGCTTTGATGCTAATTCAATAGTGTGCCAAACAGAAGTGATGCCTTGTGCTAGTGTGATCGGACAGGAAATGAATGGTGTGTGAAAAGTGTCACATGACCTGTCAGCCGATATTTAGCGGACACGACCCAGCACTTAACTTCTTGTTCCACAACACACTCGTCTCCCCATCACCCACTCGCCCGCTGCCTCTGGCCTCAATCAATGCACAATGCTTGCTGCTTCACCGCTCACCATGTCCACCCCATCCACTGACCAAGTGGGGGAACCAGTGCCTATATACTATTCTATCTCAGAGTATTTGTAGTGTCCAAGATGATAGAAAGAAAGATAACAAAGTCCGAGACATATCAAACAAAAGATGTAACTGTCAACTGTCAATCTATAGATTGTCAATCATGTATCTGTCTATAATATCTGTCAATTGTATAACTGTCCATCACATGACCTGTCAATCATATAACTGTCCATCACATAGCTTTCAAGTCCATTGTCAATGCACTGGGTCACTGATCTCCAACAGCATTTCCCCACTTTGTGAAATCACCATGGAATCCATCATTCATGATTGTATTGTATGCTCAGAACCGGCAATAACATGACTTGCTGCAACTTTGAACATGTGCACATCTTGCCACATACAATGCTTTCAAAGTGACCTCTTGCATTTTTTTGTCTTGCAGTTTATATCCATCTCATCTGCCGATGCTCTTTCACATGGTGTGCAACATATTTATTGAGGCCGATCATACAAGTCATGCATACCTTGCAGATCCCCACAGTGTCCCTCTCATTGTTACAGCTGGGGCTAAAAATTCATTATGGCCAGCAACCTGCTGGGCCTCTCATCAATTACATGCAGCAGTTGCTGGAGCGCAAACTAATTATGCCCAGCAATTGATGGGCTGCTTAATTATTCCCAGCACCAGGTTGGAGCTTGGGTTGGGGCTTGCTGGCAGCTGGATTGGGTTGGCTAGCTCAGGCCTGCAGGTTGGGTTGGTTTCTTAAAAGGTCCAGGTTGGTGGGTGAAAATGGATTTGGGTAGCTACAAAATGGGATTGCCACTGGCTACTCATTGATCCTGGGGCTAGCAGTGGATATGAGTGGGCCCTATATTTGGATAAGTTGCCCTCTACAACTCTTGGACATGTGATGTATAGGCAGAGGCAGTGTAGACACAACTAGAAGTAAAATCAGGAAGTTGGTGAACTTTCTGTACTATGTACTAACCATAAACAATAGGTAAGGTCTGAGACAATAAGAACAATAAGAACAATAGGTAACAAAGATAACAAAGTCAGGACAATAGAACAGTAAGGTGTGAGAACAATAAGATGTAACTGTCAATCATGTATCTGTCAAACTCTATAATAACTGTCAATCAATAACTAGGAAAAGCGCTGGGTCACTGTTCTCCAACAGATGTAGCTTCTAGTCTGTCTACTGTCTCTCTGTGTTTGCTCTGTCTACGCTGTTTATGCTTCATCCATCCTTTCCACAGTACACGGAGACACAGAGTTTCACTCCATGTACTGCCTTCTCCTATGTTCCACTCCTATAGTCTTCAATACACCAAAGTGGATAGTGCAGGAGCCAAAGGAGCCAAAGATATCCTATGTGATTGTGATAGAGGGAGGGGTTGGGTCAATCTCATGCTGGTTGGTTCATAGGTCAGGTGCAAATATGGCTGAAATTGATTGTACACTTGCTGTCTCTGCATGCTCGTTCAAAATATGTCCTGTTGAAGAATGACTCTCAGCTCCTTTAATCTGTGTACGAGAAGACTTTCTCGGCATTGTATCTTATGTCCAAATGTTGTGTGATATGTGATGACCTCAGTGGTCATTCACTTTAGAGTGCCATACAAGAATCCTAGAAGCCCATGCCACGAGCAATGGAAGTGCAAGGTGTCCCAAACTAACACACTGGTGCATTCCTTTGACTCACCACCAACTTCGGCACCATGGCCCTCTTGAACATAAAGTACAAAATGAGTCGTTGATACTATATCAGGTTCATAAAGCCGAGCCCTACATAGTGTTCTGTTGCGGGTATATTTTTGAAATGAAGAGTTTTTCAAGGCTGGCTGCCAGAGCAAAGAAGAGTATGATGAGATTGATGACGGGTGGTGGTGGTATATGCAAAGTGACTCAATCAGCCCCAGAATTAGCAGATGTCTTCACATCATTGCCCACAAGAGGCACCTCCAGCATCTAACAGACATCATGAAATCTCTCTGGAGTGTTGTACAGCTTCCATAACCGCTCCTCTGAGCCACACTTAGGCATCACAGCAAGAAAATGAAGGAGAACATAGATGAGTTCTTTAAAATCTTTCACCGCTGCCAGCCACTTTGTGCAAGGCACAATGGGACAGAAGTTGATTCCGCCATTGACTTGAACATAGAATTTTGATTGAACCCAGTGCAGTGTGTCATCTGGGTTGCTCAAAAAGTCTGTAGCCATTTGTATTGTCCACAAGATCATTGACGAAACCACTTTGATCAACCTTGACTCCAATCTGCTCATTGGCGAGCCTGGGGAGGATATCTCTGTTCAGGATGGTGCGTGCTCACATTTCAATGTCCACTAACATGTCAGAAAGTACAGTGCTGAGGATTGCTTTCCATCAATTCTGAATCTGGGTCTGTCATGTATTTTGAAAAGCACCCTAGGCAGTGATATTGTGCCTTTGACTGATTGCCAAATGATGTGTTGTAGATGTTGTATCAATGTGAATGAGCACAGAAAATCAGAACTGAGCTAAGTGATATATTCAAGGGAGTTGTTTGTTTAATCGTTCAAATTTGATCACATTAAAATTTGACCTCAGCGGTCTGGTGCTGGGGTTAGGGTAGAATAACCATTTGTTTGTTATTATTGGGTTCATATGTCTCTTTGTAATTTCAATACATAGAGGGGTGGGCCGTTGCAAGTATGGCAGATACAAGTCCCAATTAGAGCATAGGCTCTGTACTAAGGCAATAAATATGGTAGAGATCAGTGACCCAGCACTCTTGATAGTGATTTGACAATATTATCATTGTTCCTCATGAAGTATGTCGATCAGGGGAAGGTAAACAAGCATGAGATGGCGTCCATGATTGAAAAGGGGAGAGGGACCCTACTCACTCTTATGTGAGAACATATCTTACCTCAACTTTGACAAGCTTCAGGAACAGGAGAACAGGTAAGCTGCTGATATATGGACTTGCTTCCATCCCAACCTGATCAATGATAAGAATGAAGATATGAAAAGTCTGAACAGTAATAAAGTTATGTAATGATGAATGACGGAACTGTCAAATCACTGTCAAGTGTGCTGGTGAAAAACTGATCATTGTGCTGTAGAGTGTTAAAGGCTATAGGAACAGGACGACAACATTGTAGTGATGTGATATATAGGCAGAGATAGTGTAGACACAACTAGAAGCAAAATCAGGAAGCTGATCAATTGTAAGTCAAAATACACAAATTCACCTACAAGTGAAATCAGGAAGCTGGTGAACTTCCTGTTGCTCCTAGGACTATATACTAATCATAGACAATAGGTAAGGTCCGAGACAATAAGGGCAATAAGAATAATAGGTAATAAAGATAACAAAGTCAGAACAATAGAACAATAAGATGTGAGAACAATAAGATGTAACTGTCAATTATGTATCTGTTAAACTCTATAATAACTGTCTGTCACATGGCCACCATTCGAGTCATTCTTGCCCTTGCAGCATTTGAGGACTTGCACCTGCGCTCCATTGATATTTCCACCACTTTCCTGAATGGTGATTTAGATGAGGAGATCTACATAAAGCAGTCTGAAGGCTTTGAGGAGGGTGGACCAGAGTGGGTTCTGTGTCTGCTCAAATCACTTTATGGTCTTAAGCAAGCTTCACGTCAATGGAACAAGAAGCTGCATGCTGTACTCGTCAAAATGGGCTTTACTTGCTTGGAATCAGAGGCAGTTGGGTCTTTGCAATACCTGGCTCAGTGCACTCGTCCTGACATCTCTTACGCTGTTGGCATCCTTGGACACTTTACTAATCCTGGTCCCAAGCATTGGCAAGTGGTCAAACACCTTATGTGATACCTGCAAGGCACCAAGAACAATGTTCTCACTTACTTCCCCAATCCCAAATCCGACTCAGAAATGGTTACTCCCTTCACTAATGCAAACTGGTCGTCTGTGCGCTTCAAAAGCCATGGCACCAGCGGATATGTGGTGACTATGGGATCTGGAGCAGTCTGTTGGTCGTCTAAGCAGCAGGTGCTTGTGTGCGACTCACCACTGAAGCAGAGTACATTGCTGCTGTCGATGCTGGCAAGGAGATCTGCTGGATGTATCAGCTCTTGGAAGAATTTGGCTATTCATTAAAATTCACATCGACTCTGCTGGTAGACAGTCAGTCTGCCATTGATGTAGCCAAGAATCTGGAGCACCATGGATATATGAAGCACTTGGATTGCAAATGGTACTGGCTTAGACATGAGATAGAACTTGGGACCATGACACCCAAGTACATCCCTGGAGTTGACAACATCGCTGATATCATGACCAAGGAGCTGCCTAGAGTCAAGGTTGTGAGATTCAGAGAAGGGATGAGAGTAGCCATTCAATCATTTGTGCCTTAGAGGATTTTGGATCCTGAGGATGCACTGGGTCAGGAAGGGCTGTTAGTGACCCAGCACTTTTCCTAGTCATTGATTGACAGTTACACCTTATTGTTCTCACATCTTATTGTTCTATTGTTCTGACTTTGTTATCTTTGTTACCTATTGTTCTTATTGTCCTTATTGTCTCAGACCTTACCTATTGTCTACAATTAGTATATAGTCCTAGGAGCGACAGGAAGTTAACCAGCTTCCTGATTTCGCTTCTAGGTGAATTTGTGTATTTTAACTTACAATTGATTGGCTTCCTGATTTCACTTCTAGTTGTGTTTACACTGCCTCTGCCTATATGTCATGTCACTGCAATGTCGTTGTTCTGTTTCTATAGCCTTTAACATATTTTTGTACCAGAGCTCATGAGGTGTCAACCTATTGATGGGTGCTGAGGGACGATATGGATGAACACTGGCATTATTTAATGATTTGATAGACCACCCGTCGGGGTGGTCGAGGCAGACATCAGGGGGACACTGTCCCGACAGTGCTATCATGATCAGGGGGCCTAACAAGAGGAAGGTTCATGATATTTACTAGATAGCCCAAATTGTCCCCCCTCTCCCAATGTGAGGGATCATATGCACATAGTTGCGGTATAGTGCACAATGGAGCAAAGTATACAATAGTGCATGATGTGGGCCTTGTCAGTGGTAGAGCACTGGTTGTATTTTTCAATGGGCCAGAAAATGACACTAAGTTTGTGTCTTTCTTTTGTCCTTGAAAGAAAAGCAAGATCATATAAAATCATTCAACTGAGATGGTCTCAATCAGATAATGAAGTTGACTCACATCACATGCTGGAGCCAGTATAAGTAAATAAGTCATTTCTGGTAGATTACCATCTGTACTACATCCAGATACCACATGTTCTACTGGTGCTGTGATTTTGTGCTGAGTGTTGCACACAACATCATTGTCAGTGTAGGTCAAATCGAGCCATCATCTCATGTGCCGCCCACTCACTCACACCATACCTCATGCACCCCCCACATAGCAAACACGGCTGTGCAGAAATGAACTTGCGGGTTGAATAGAAGTCTCAGTAGATTGTTTGGCCTCAGGAGCAGCAGCTCTCAACCCTGACTGACTTCAGAACTCTTTTGCCCCAACACCCCCCAAGATGAACACAACCACAAAATGGCCGGTAACACAATCTACCATTGTAAGAAATGAGTGACTTTTCCCAAACTTGAAATGATAGTGACTCATACCTGTCAATAATTCAAATATGGCTGCTATTACACCCTCTTCCCGGCCATAATGGCACTTTGGATTTGTTGTATGAGGCGAAGACACCGGAACATTGACATATGGCTGTCGAGATGCATATACCTGAAGGCAAGACCCGGGCCATTGGTGGCTGGCAGAGCTATTACGGAGTCAATGCAATCAAGCCAATTGACAACATAATAGCATGTCGGAATTGGGGGTGCATGATCAATCATTGCATAGAAGGGTGGTGCTACATCTGCAGGAATGATTTAGTCTGCAGGACCTCGAAAGACAGCGGTGAACGGTGCTTGGGGTTGGGTGAAGCAACCAGGACATCCCACTATAGTTGGATGTACTGAAGGATGAGCCACTCAATCACAACTCTGGTGTGTGCCAATACTATGCACAGTCTATTCCCATCCTCATTCCTGTTCTACATTGCCTTCAGTTGCAGTATCTGCAGCACATGTGTACATGCAGAACATCCCTTATTTATTGCCCTGCGGTTGGGAACTTTGCAGTACCTGGCACAGTGCATGCACCCTGATATTTCCTACACCATTTGTTGCAATACTTGGACACTTCAATGTGAACTCTAGCCCTGACCACTGGCAAGCAGTCAACATCACATGTGATACCTGCGTATTAACTACAGATGTCAATAGGAGGTATCCTCTTCCCCACTCCCATCACAATCCCTCTTGTAAGCACAAGCCTGTCCTCTTATTGGATGTCATTGCCGGTCCTTCATTTGAGCTCTGGTTCACTCTTATCTATCAAGAACTGGCTGATATCCAGCCTTATCAGTGCTTTATCAGTAATTTGATCAATTGCTAATATCTTATGATCAGACCGTTCAAATTGTGATTGATGCCCAGATCTGATCTCGCCTTGAAAAATACTCCCAGATGACCCCCAGACAGTACCCATATCACCCATTTCCAAATTGGGCATATGCTGCCACCACGGGAATGCCCATATCTGCTCACTCACTGGTCCAATCAGGAAGTGGGTTTCAGATTCAGACTCTCCTAAAATTCCGCTTCTGGTGAGGTATAACATAATGGGGGTATGTGCATATTTATTTTTATCAGCCACCAGAATCACCTGCACTTGTTGCTATGGGCACCCAATCCAAAAACAGATTCCTGATTCAGATTCTATGGAAAAATCTGTTCCTGGTGATATAGGATACACCATATTCAGAGGGGGAAATATTTGTTCACAGGCCTGAACGGACCAATTGGGCCATACCATAGGAACCGGGCCGCCCCCATAGTTTCACACTCAGCTGGCATGGTACACTCGTATCCAGCTGGCGCAATAAATTTGTACCCGGCCGACGTGGTGATACAAACAAGCTCACACATATGTATCAATCGCTCGGCTTGCGATCAGTGGAACAATATTACCATGCATTTCGCGTAATCGGCCGTACAATGGTATCATAGGATATGTAGTAAGGCACTAGCTACTAACCTACAACCCCTATAGGCACTTCTATGCAATCAATGTTTAGGTCACTAAATAACCGACATTTGGGGAGAACTCAAACTAGGGATAGCCCGTCAATATTTGTTTGGACCAGCAACTCTAGGGATAAGTGAAGAAGTTTCAGAGACAGCACCAAGCCTTACAAAGGTACACACAATTTTGTTCCAGAGGTCACAAGAAAGTGAAACAGTGTGGAAATATATTTCCATATATGGAAATTTTTGAAGTCTCTACGTTAATCATATTCTTTTGCAAGGTTCCCTTTCAAATAAATATTTTCAGGATTTTTCAATTTTATTTTCCTGCTGAACAGTGGTGGTTGGAGAAGTGCCTGTTGGCACTGTATGGTAACTGGTTGACCATGTGAAGGTGGATAGGGGCAACTTGTGATAAGTGTTGTCTGTCAACCCATAATGAGAATAAGCAGTCACAATTTCCGCAGATATGGCATGGTCTGTCGGCCATGGGGTGAATAACTGGAGCACAGTGTGGATTTGGGATGAAATGTGCATGAGAAATAGGGGTATTTATACCAAATATTTGTGCAGGATGAACACTGTGCCAGGCTGGATCAACCACTTACAGCTCAGCCTACTGTAAGCCACTGGTATATAAATTGCAATCATTACACACTATATATATGTGAGATGATGGCGGGGGGTATGCCAATTTCTCAGTTATCTGATGGCTCCCACTTGACTGGCACAATTGCTGTTACCTCAACCACCTCAGTTTGCATTACTTTCAGCATGTGTGTCTTCATGTTCTCGACTGAGTGTGGGGGCCTCTCTGTGGTGAACACAGCAAAGGTTTGCAGGACATTCTAAAATCAGTTTCAGTCTGATGTCTGCCCCCTCAAGAAAGAATGAAGCACACCACAAATATCTTCAACCAGGTTATCATGCAGGCAGACAGGTTCTGCTAATTAATAAGGCAGTCAGTTAGAAAGGCTGATCTGCTACCAATAGCCTTGGACAGCTCAGATTGAGCATCTAAGTAGCCATCCACGCAAACAGTTGTGCAAAGGTCGAACTAGGCTGCTCAAATATCAATGTTGGATTGGTCCACTGGGTCCAGTTGGGTCCAGCGATGTCATCTTTGCCACCAGCAAAGAAATCCAACATTCCACATGGCCTGAGCTGTTAGTCAAGGGGGGGGGTTTTCACAACATACAAGCAATAGGCTTGAATGCCGGCAATCTAAGGGACATTGAGTGACAACAGCGATCAATTGTTATGCCATTACTTACAGTATCATGGTCCATATTGACATGGCATGTAACATACTCAGCCTTGTGTAGCATCATGTAAATCTTCAAGAAGGTGACCTGTAGCGAGTGTGTTGGATAGTTGCCACTGGTCGACTGACAATGAAATGTTCAAAATGTCTCGGTGATAGGCTTTGCATTGAGCATAGGTGAGGATGCTGCTGCTCTGTGTGGACATTCTGGAATCTGAGATGAATGGGCTATTTACAAGCCCCTAGAACCTTACTTATAGCTGAAATTAAGGATGGGGGTGGCATTGAAAGTGATTAGTGACCGTTGTACTGCAACCAATAAATTGACTGATGCTAGTTTTCACCCTCAACTTTAACCATTGACTTGTTATTCACGTGTCAACCCCCAACTTCCACCTCCACTGCTACAACTTCCACTGCTACCTCACTCCCCTTTTATACATTGATAGCCCCATATATAGCCTATGACTCTGATCTTTTGGACACAGCAGAAAGGTCTTCTTCTGCCTTGCAATTGACTCCCATGGCCACCACATCTAGTGTGACTGCAGAATACGAAGCATTGGAGTGCAAATACAAGTCTTCTATCCTCGTCGATTTGTACCTCTGACTAATGCCAAAACGAAAGAGGCCCTGCAACTATATTCCTGCTGTATTGACTTGCTCTACCCTCTTAGAGTTCATGATGGAACTTGTATCAGAGACTCTGCGGGCCCATAGACCATGCAACCTGAAAGGGAAAGCACACTCATACCATGAGATGATCACTACTAGGTATGCCCTCATTGAACCACAACTGAAGACTCTCACTTCAGGCTCCCTCTGAACCAGATCTCTTAGACTCCTTAGACCTGAACTGAAAGGGGTCTAAGAGACCTGAATCATGAGGCAGGTCCAGGTCTGGCCAGGTCAGGTCTGGTGCTGGATCTCGGTGCCAGGTCTTGCAGGCCCAGGTCCAGGATGATGGTGGCTGGGATCCTCCTGGGATTTTTTTTTGCCTGGCTGGCTGGCAGCAGGGGTTTCTGTTCTGGTACACTTTAGGGTAGCACCTGGGCATGCATGGGGTGCTGCATAGAGCATGTAGGAAGCAGACTTTAGCAGGTTGGCTGGTAGCATGGGCTTTGGAAGACTGGTAGTGGGAGCTTGGTCAGGGTAGTCTCCGAGCATGCATAGGCTGCTGTATATACTTTAGCAGGTTGGCAGGTAGCAGGGGCTTTGGAAGACTATACATATTTACAGCTGGCTGGCTGGCTGGCTGGTAGCAGGAGCTTGGTGGCCTGCACCTAGACCTGGATATTAAGACCTAGACCTGGACCTGGACATCCTGACCTGGACCTGAACACCAAGATCTGGACCTGGATCTGGACCTGGACTGGGATTGTGAAGTAATAACCCTAACCCTAATTACTGAAAACTGCACCCACTCTAGTGAGCCCTACTGTGGGCTGTGGTAGATCCTCATGGTAGCTTCTGCTGTCTGTGGTAGGTACCCTTGGTAGTTACTCTTGGTTAACAGGGCCCACCAGGTGGTTGCCTATTTGGGATAGTTTCACCCTGGGAACATCCTTATTTGGAATTCCCAGTGCCTAGATGTGCCTGGAGCGAGAGGGTAGTGCAAGGGTAGTAGGGTGGTATCAGGGTGGTGTAGGTAGTAGGTACATAATGACCATATTGGCTATTTTGGTCTATTTTGCCTTTTACAGCTTGATTTGCTAAGCATAGGGGGTTATGTGTCAGCCAGCTGATGGCAAAAAACAGCAACCATTGTGGGAATAAAACAACTGTCACCTATTACACCAATTAATGACCACATTGTGATGGGTTAGTCTATTAGTGAGCTCAGTACATTAGTGATGAGTCACTAATTGAGTGATGGGCCAGTACATTGGTGATGGGTCAATAAATTAGTGGTGGGTCAGTAAATTAGTGATGGGCAGTAATTTATTGGCAGGTCAGTAATCTTTCAGTTCAGGTCTAAGGGGTCTAAGAGACCTGGTTCAGAGAGAGCCTGAAGTGAGACTCTGACATAAAAACTAGGGTAAAACTTTGTGATAGCTATGATAAGTCTGTCAAGCAAGCTGAGGTGATGGGCTCAGCTCAGCCAGGGTGAATCCATCATGCTGAGCTTAAAGATGCTGCTCTTACTTTGGCTTTAGCTATTACAAATAGTGGTGAGTGTTTATCCTAAATTTTAATCAATAGGACAATGTCATCATCTGCATTTAGTGACTGCAAAATTTGACATTGAAAGGCTCCTTGAGAAAGTCAAGAGCACCTGTGTCAAAGACTGCGACCCTGATAATCCATCCAATTACCACCTCCACAACTTCTTCCCACCAACGGTGCTAGGTATCATCAACTGTCCTTCCACGGTGGTGGATGAACATTGCAGGGTAATTCTTTGGTATTTGCCTGACATTTTGGCTCCTTTCAGAGTGGTTAGTGAAGTTCTGTTCATCCCTTCTCTCATGTCTGGGTCTTTTGTAGGCTGCATCCAATCAGTCTGTTAAGGGTGTACGGGATTCCCTTTGGTCCAGTATCCAGCAGCTGTCCGGGAATGGTAAAACCTGCACAGAGGCATACCAACTTTCATCCCCCTCCCGGAGATGGTGATTTTGGATTGGGATGTCTCAATCTCAGTGCTGGCTGATTCCAACAGGGTCATGAGGTCAGTTTTCGTTTTGAAATATGAATGTTCCCAACACTTAACCCATGTATCATCAGCGGCTAATTGATGACCTGCATATATCTCAAGACATGCACAAAGAGGGGGAAATTATCCTCCTGAGCTCCTGGTCAATGCAATCACCTCTGTGATCAATCCACAATTATATTTAGCTGGCCTACAAGCTTGTTACACCATGCACAATCAACTCCCTGCTGCGCCTTGGCATCAGTGTGGTCAGAAATTGCCCTTATTGTCAACAGGGAGACACCATATCATTGTGACAGCGGAGGGTCCATTTCTATGTATGACTTTCTGGTCCCGGCCAGAGCCCATTAGGCAGCCTACATTGAGGTGGCTGAGCTTGGGGCTGAATTCACTACCTGTGCATGCTGCACATTACTAAGTCCATGCTGTGCACTACTGCAGATTGGTAAGTCTGTGAGAGAATAAACCCAAACTAAGTAAGGCTTTTTATACTACCAGTAAGCATGCTGCACACTGTAGAGCTAAGTGGAGCCTGCTGAAGAATCATGACACTAATAATAGGTAATGATGTATCAGCCAGTCCGAAATAGTCAGACATTAGGTAATTGTAATGACTAGCCAGTAACATGAGGACCTGTAATAGGATCATATGATGAATAGAATGTTCCGGATCAGTGTAGAATGGTCTTGAAGGAAGTAGAACATAATGGAGGAGAATATATATACTATGCAAGAAAATGTGTATGTAATAGGGGCAATGGCATCAGTAGGGGCAAGTCATGACAATAAGGTACTCATGGGTCGCTCTGAATTATCATGTGTCAAACCACTAGGCTCATGTTCAAGACCATCTCATAATCTTGAAGAAATGTATCTGCAATAGCTGTAAACAGTTTCTTTAGCAGCCTTGGGACACCGGCCCCTCTGCACTCTGGGACAGAGCACAAGGTGACACTCCTCATGAGATTGCTGAGATAGCAAGTGGTGGTTGTGGCAGTCACAGTAGAAACGGGGTAAGGTTTTCTCATTGAGTACACTGTTACAGATCTGTGACCCAGTGCTCTTGACAGCAATTTGATAGTTCCCCCAAATATATACCTAGAAGCGGTAGAATAGAGCTCATGCTTCCTGATTTTGCTTCTAGTGTCTACACTGTCTCTGCCACACATTGACACTATCACTCTGTCTGTCTATACATTCTATAGCCTTTAATATCTTTGAGTGCACTGAGTATAATTTACTGATCTAGCACTAAATTACTGAATGCTGGACTAACCAGATCAGTATTTTCCCAGGGCTAGCCAAGACCTAGGGCCTTACAGAAAATATAGCAGCCTAGGAAAACACCAGAATTGGGGGCTCTTAGGGCCCTTGTTGAACCTACAGCAAGTGGCCCAAGAGCCCCTCAGAGTGGTAGCCTAAAGTGTGACTTGCCTGCAGATAATCCCCAACAGGCAGAGGAAGCTTCCCAGATGAGTGGAGGTGGGAATTGCAAGTGTAGAAAATGCAAAGTTAGTGGCCCCAGCAATATTACGGGGTCTGATGAGGGCTATCATGCACTGTATCATGTGAGTACATCCAAGTTGCGGTGATCCTCTGTTTCTATGTAGGCAATCTGAGATTGAATTTAGCCCAACCCTGCACAGCAGGAGCTCAATAATTAGATTGGCCAGACTATGGACAGAATTGAGAAGACAGTCACAGACATGCAGATGGCATCAGGCACCAAAGATAAAATTTCCCAACATTGGATCAATATTCTTATTGCCCACCTCAAGGAATGAAGTCAAACCAGCTCAGACGACCAATCAATGACATTCTCTATGAGTTATGTGCCTGGTTTGAAAGCCGGCCTGGTGAGAAAATGAACCTGTTGCTTTCCGTACCCGGGATGTCATTTAGTTATTTTGCTTTGAAATGGTAGCCCTAATGTTGTCGCTACAGGGCTGGACCCAACCCAAGATGCACCTGTTGAAATTCTACACACAGTGTTACTTGGAATTGTGAAGTATGTGTGGCACAATCTACACTCCAACTGGAAAGAGTCTCAAAGGGATCTTTTTGTTGTGTGGTTACAGTCAACAGATCTCAATGGCCTCGCTATCCCACCTCTCCATGCTACATACATGATGTAGTATCACAATGGGCTTATCAGGAAGCATTTCAAATCTCTCATGCAAACAATGGTATTTCATGTGCACAGTCTTGTCTGCCCATGAAGGCCATCAGAGCTCTTGGGGCCATGCTCTGGATACCAGAGATCAAAAGAATAGATGATTATCTGGTAATTCTGTTCAATGCCCCTGAAGTTCCGACACCACAAAGTGAACTCTATATTACAGATTGATATGGACTGGTAGCCAATATGCTTGATGCATTTGGCATGGTTGACCTGACAAAGATAATTGACAAAATGAAATTACAGATTCTCTCACACATTATGGATGACATACAGTGTCACAGTCCACTCATTGGGAAGTCTACCAAAATCTTTGAGTGCTTTAATGCTATATTCTGTATGTGCTCAGCGTTAAGCAACCACCAAGCCGTAAACCGCAACATTGTAACAAAATTTGTGTATATTGGCGGGATGGCAAGACATGAGTTCAAGTTGGCCCGAAAGTACAGGATGTACTTTTGAGCCAGCCGGTGATTCAGAGGCATTTGAAGTAGACTCCACTGCTCGAACTAAATTCAGGTGTGCTACAATACTTTTATTAAGTCTCTTACATTTTTGCTCATGTATATGATCCAGGTTTCATTTGATCAGAGGCCAAGGGTGAAACACCTATCCGCCCATAGGCCGAGACACAGGCATCCAAGTATATTGGACCCATTTCTGGCCCTTCAAACTCAGAACACTCTCTTTTGGCGTGCTGGTGTAAGTGTTGTGGCACAGTCTGAGGATGTGTGTAAGTTGAGATCATGGACCTTTGCAAATTACTTATGCCCACCCACCCTCACAGCTCCAATTTCCCGCACACATTGCCGCCACATGCCAAAATGTTAGTAATCACCCATCCGCACCCAGCACATGAGGCTAACACGTGGGCACAGGTTGGGCCGCCCTGCTTGGCCGTTTGTGATTGGTGAGTTGTGCTTTGACTCCGCACAGTGCACCCCTGCTGACCATCCCCATCCCACAAATGTGCTCTGGCCATGATTTCACAGAGTACAAAGCCTTCACCCCCACAGCACCCAGGTTCTAGTATGGCACATTGCTCACCATATACCAGACAATTATGGGGGTGGTGCATCAGACAGTGAATACATTGACAATGCTGCAGAGTGTGTGCACACTCCATGTATTGCAATCCGGATATACTAGCAATCCCCCGACATCCTGCCCGAGTCTGCACAGCCGACTGACGAACCCCAACAGACACCTGTCTATGTGTGAGGAGTTCTCCCCGCCCCAAATTTGTGTGATGTGTGTTTATGTGACCCCCAGCTGGGACTGTGAGTGTGATGTAGAGATTCTTAGTGTGGTGTGTGGGCGTCCAAAATGAGGACTGCACTTGACCAAGCCAAAGGCTTGCGATGGAGTCCAGGTCCGGAGACTCAGAGGCCTGTTCGACCCGAGGGTCTGTTTGAGACGGGGTGAGGTTTGTGATGAAGGGGGTGGGGAATGGATGTGATGGGGAACAATTGGAAGGGATGTCCGGAGGGCTACAACGGAGAGACTGGGGTCCGGCGGACAGAGAAACACTGAGAGACAAAGGGAAACAACAGGAAACTCGGTCAGCTTGGTGCACAACATGGAGCGAAGTGATCGTGAGGTGGTCCGGCTCAAAGGGACTCGGTCTGGGGCTCAGAAGGGAGGTAGGAACATGCCCAAAGACACAGGAACACACACAGACACAGCGGAAAGCTCCGGGACACAGAAACACGATGCACACAATTTAGAGGGAAAACCAAGGTGATTGATTGTGACAACCTAAGGTTGTATATGTATTGTAAGGTAAGGAGGGCATGTCTGAAGCATATTCTACATCAATAGTGACCGGTCCAGAGCTCGTGCCTGCAACCCTTCTCATGTATCTACCCATAACAAAAGAAACAAGCTCATGTCCGTTCCGGGAATCGTTCTGTTGCAGTTCCTGCTGATGTGCTGATGCATGCAGTGATACCTCGTGTACCAGGTAATGCAATAGCCGAGCCCGGGTGGGGAGTCCGGGCCTCAGAAACCTCGGCGGGACTGGGACAGTCCGGGCTGACATGATCCAAATGTCGGTCACCTCTGGAAAACATCGGACAGGAATGTAGAGCGCAAGGAAATTGTCGGGGGTGTTGGGAGTTCAAACCGAGGGTGATAGGGAGTCGTACCTGCGAACGGGGGCTCAGGATTGGGCTGGAAACCTTGCTCATGGACGGAAAACCTCGGTCACGGGCGGAAAACCTGGGACAAGCATCGAAAACCTGGGACGTGCAGGAAACACCTGGGACCTGGGAACTGGACAACAGGGAAGGATGTTGGGTAGCTCCAGAATGCTCTGACATCCTGAATGCACTACCTAGAGCATGCACATGCTCTACAGCGAGTTGGACTACTGCAGCCACAAAGTTGACTCAGATGACTGCAGCCACAAGTTTGACTCAGACTCTGGCTGTGAATGGATTCAGAGGAGGCAGTGGCAGTAGACCCTGGGCGTGAAGCACAAGCTTACACCACTGATAAGCTGGTGAAAAGCACGGGTTTGGGTGTATGCATTGGGACAGCAAGTATGTACCTGGCAGCCTGCACACATTCTACACAGTACTGACCACTCACCTGGCAGGATCCCGAGGCCAATCACAGATGGTGCTGGCCATGTGGTGGCAAATGTACTAGGTTGTCCCAGTGACCCCGCATGGGAGGGGGTCCACCGGCACAGAACAGAGTTGCTGAGAGAAGCCGGGGGTTGTATTTGCTGTGCTGCGAAGGAATGTGCCACTGGCACAGTAACTTCAAGGCGCTGGCACAGGGTATTCATTACAGGACCGGCATGAAGAAGCCGGGAAATGTGAGCAACACTAAGCACAATGCACAGATTTTGGACTCCCTCATTAAATTGAAGGAGTTTCCTTGTGTTGCATCATTTACCAATAGTAAGTTATTCCATTTTAAATTCCTACCTAACATCACTAACTCGCCACTCCACAGGTTGCTTCCACACCTGAAGCCCCTGCCTCCATAAATATTATGGAGACATGATGGAGGCACTCTGTGCATGCCACCCCCACCTGCAGCACAACTTCACAAAGGGCAAGAGCATATTCACATATGCCACCATTAACTTTGGTCTGGCCACCAAAAGTTTTCCACACACGAACAATAATAACCTGGCCTGGGGTTGGTGCACCCCCTATCACCCTCAGCTCTGATTTATAACACACCCAGTGTTTTCCTTGTCTTCCCAATCCCTGTCTGACATTTTCTGGAGGTGACCAACATTTCAATCCTGTCAGCTTAGGGTGTTCAAGCTCCACCAAGGTTGAGGCCCAGACCATGCTCGGACTTGGCCAGGGCAGCACCCAGTACACAAGGCTTTGCTACATGATCTGCACCGGAACAATTCCCACTTGTTTTCTTAGTTATGGACAGAGGCATGAGGTGGATTACAAGCAGGAGCTCCAGACCAATAATTATTGATGTAGAATATGCTTTGGATATGCCCTATTACATCATAATACTTATATGATCTTAGGTTGTCACTATTCAGCACCTTGGTTTTCCCCCTCAAAGTGCGTGCAGTGTGTTTCAGAGTGCCAAAGCTTTCCACCGTGTCCATGTGTGTTCCTGTGTGTTCCAACATGTTACCCCCTTCTGAGCTCCAGCTTTCAAGCAGGACCGCCTCTGCTGTAGGCTACCACCCTAAAGGGGATCTTAACCCACTTGCTGTGTGTTGAACATGTGAGTTGGACAAGGGATCTAAGAGCCCCCAATCCTGGTTGTTTCTTAAGGGCTCTAATTAGATCCCCAGCCTCTATTCCTCATCCTCTGTTCTTAGGACTGTGATAGTAGTTACCTGCCTAGAGGGCAATATATTGTGTTCTTAGGACACTATCTGTTGCCAGTGAGGGGTCTGAATTTACTAACAAAAAACAAGGCAGCTGCTGGCTAGGTGCCAATCAGAAAAATATAGCTGATAGTCTACAGAATTCTACAGCTCTTACAGATCATTTGCTCAGCTATGGGTTACCTAGCTTTGTAAGAGTAGTGTGTGACCTATTCAAGAACAAATTAATCTTTGCTAGGCTGAGTCCATTCACCAGAAGCTCAGAGCTATTGGTTAACATATTTAAAACTAACTAGGCAAGATCAGATGTGAGCAACAAATGATTGATACTACTTATAATCTTATCTTATCAAGTGGAATAAGAGAGTATAGAACTGGTTTTGATTTCTCTGCTACACAACTAATACCTACTGGAACCTGGACCATGCCATCACACATCCATTTCACTTGGATCAAAATTGATGTAGCTGCGAGTGGAGCCCGATGATGATGGCATCCACAGGAAGTTGTGACCCCCAGATTGCAAAGTTGCGCTACAAATGTAAACAGACTGCAAAATGCAAATGCAGCGTAAAAGAACTTATTCCATCCTGAGAAATTTGGCGGTGGATGGCATTGAAGAGAGGTCTGTGATATGAAAATTTCTCCATCCTGGTGCAGCTGGCCATGAAAAAATTACATTGCTGCACATAGCTGCCTATGGCTCTGTTGATTCCCTCAAGCTCAGAGCCCAGATCTATACCCTCTTTATTGTCCTCCAATACACCCTTCATCTTCAAGACTGGTAACCAACAACATGAGTACCAAAAGAAGGCGGACTTATAGTGGCAGCAGCCATATACAGAGGCGAGACAGATCCTCAGTAAAGTTAATTGACTCCCTAAAAGCTATCCATTTACTCCTGTAGATAGTCACATCAACATATTTTAGACATGAAGGATTATTGAACAACAACATATTCCCAGCATGTATACCCTACCATTTGATTCAGTTTTCGCACAATAATGTCCAGCTATTAACACTTACCACAATATCCTGTGATCTTGTCCCATATCCATAGTTTAAAAATGCATTGCCATTCAGCAATTCAGCAAACCTCGTCTCGGAGAAATCCAAGCATTGGGCAACAGGTAAACCAGTACCCATGGGAGCATGGACACTCTAAAGATGCAGCAGCTTTGGTGTGCCTGCCTTTATCTCTGAGTGCCAGCTTGAGGTATAATGTCACAAGTTGCCCCTTGTTGATATTATATAGTTCAATGTTCCGCATCCATCCATACAACCCCTATCTACATACATAGCACGAGTACTTTCTGTAATACAATCCTTACATTTTGTGTTCATCCTGTGTCTAGCTTGCATTCATCCAGAGTCCTCTGTCATTACCCCTATCTTACTACCATACTCGGCCAACAGGTTCGTACATATAGTTACTCATTACACACAAGAAAAGTCTAGCAACAGACATTATAGATACATTATCACATGACCTGATTACTCATGTATCATGTGGCTTGGTCCCTACATGACCCATTAGTTATTACACTTACAAATGCCAAACAGCAACAGACTTTTACATAAACATATATGACTCATTGGGCCCCACTTTGTCAGACTCATTAGTATATGTTTACAAAGCAGTTACTTGTTAGGGCATATTCCCTCCCGACTCTTTAGTATAAGTAGATACCTTGTATGCCTTGAGACATCAGCTTATCCTCTTTGTCTCAAGGTATAGTTTACTTCTCTCAGTGACAAATGTTATATTAACTTTGTCTCAAGACTTACAGTTTGCTCTGACCAACAAGGTCATCTACATTTAATGTCTCTAAGTCTACCATCAACTTATCCACCTAAACAAAGAAGCCCTTCTGGGTCAGAAGTTAAGACAGCTACACTTGTTGTAACATATAATTTTGTATCTGTCAACCTGTATTAGTGTTTATTTGCAGTAGAACATGTGCACACCAACTCACTATTCTTAGAAGCTTGAGTGTCTCCAGAGTGTTAGGGTGGCCTGCTGTATATGCAACAGTGTTTGCCCTAATTAGAACCTCACGAGTGATGCACTGGTGTTTGTCACAAGACTTCATCCATCAGTCTTAAACATGTCTGTGCTATAAAGTTGCTGTTGGCAGATGTAACATCTGTCTTATCAGCTTAGTTACCAAACTTCACAAGTGATGGCTGAGAGTATGGATGAAGGCACAGGTCAGCTAGCATAGACTGGAAGGAGTAGTAAGCACAAAAGGGTTGGTGGAATAGAGATGATGTGGTAGAAGACCTGTTAAATTTGCTGGATTGGGCATTCTCCCTCTTTTTGTTTCTGACTGATGCTCAGCATTTACATCACCTAGAGCACTATTGATCTCAGCATTGTTGGTAAACAGATGCCTACTAAGCCTAGCAATAGTGGTATGATCTAGCTGAGACAGTGGCATGGTGCACAATGGATCTGCTCGACCAGATGTGGGAGGTGTGGTGGTGATGTCAACTGAAGAGTAGTTGGTACCACTAGGTTGTAGAATAAATGGCAGTTCCTGGGAAGATGTTGGTGCCACCAAGCTGCAGTGAAAGGATTCAAGTTGAAAGCCATGAGAATGACCTGGAGGTGGCATTGACATGAGCTCCGGCTGCACTCCTGTAGAAATTGAGGGTACAGAGCTGTATGACTGGTTGTAGTCCTGGATAAAACTTGAAGGGCCGGTGTTATATAACTGGTTGAAAGTCTGGTTGAAACTTGAAGGTGTTGCTGTAGGCCTGGTTGGAGGACTGACCAGAACTCAATGGTGTAACACTGTAGGCCTAGTTGGAAGGCTGGCCGGAACTCAAAAGCACAATACCATTGTAGCAGTGAGCAATGCTCATGCTAGGCACATGTGGTGGAGTGGTGCAGGCAGGCAGCAGTGAGGCCCAAAGAATGGTACCTATAGCCACATATATAGGTAGACAGCCGCACTGTGATACAGACATCCTTCTCCTCTCCCACTGTGTGCCATCCTGAGGGTGGCGCCCACTGGGCCCCACCCATACACCATAAGCCTGGTCGGAGGGCTGGCTAGAAATTGAAGGTGTAGTGCTCTGAAACTAGCTGGAACTTAAAGGTTGAGTGCTGTAAAATTGGTTGTAAGACTGGCTGGATCTTGAATGCATAATGTGATAGGGACCAGCTCAACAGTCAGAAGATATGATGTTGACTTGTCCTGGGCATTGATATAAGCAAGGTAGGGCCCATTTCATTCTCCTCATACTAATTACTCATGCCTCCTCGACAGGATCACATCTGGGACAGCATGTTTCTCGAGGACCAACAAAGGATTTTTGAACACGGCCAGTGCTTGGCCTTTTTGCTCAGCATGCTCCCCTATCACCCGGATGCCCATGGCCCTGGCCAAAACGAGCAGTATCACTGCCAGTGACAACAGCAACACCAGGAGCAGCACCAGGAGCAACCACTCCGACCCCAACAGCAACAGCGACCCCAGCAGCAGGAACGGGAGCAACCGCTCCAGCACCAGTCTCGCCTGCCTCTCCCGCCACACTATCAGTATCAGCAACCACAGCACCACTATCAGCAGCAGCAGCCAGTCACATATCAGCAGCCACATTTCCCTCAGCTGCTACATCCAATGCAATATAAGCAGTTGAGATTTCAACCACAGCCCTTCCACGGTTACATCCCCTACCAACCAGCACCACCTCTGCCAACACCACAGGCAGAGCCTCCTGATTGATGTCAACATGCTGCTCCACGTAACCGTAAGTGTGTTTCATCACAACTAAATACATGTTACTCAAGCTCTCATGGGAACAGAACACACCGCTGAGCAAGACAAGGAAGAGGATGACCCTATAGCAGTGGCAGGTATGTAATTTATGCAATCTACCGTCTTCCCAATTGACCATGTACTCTTAGGCTCAGTCAAGTCCCCATTTCCCAAGAATACAGCCCAGGTTGGTCAAGCACTCTGTCAGGACTCTACTGGCTGACATATAGCTCAATGACTGGTGATCGAGAGGCTGCACCATCATGGACCTTAATCCCGACATGGCAGAATTGGGGTACAAGTACCCAGCCCAGCGTCTGGGTGATGAGGCCGTCCAGCAAGCTTTTTGGCAGAGCATTTTTTCTCCCAATATTATGTGTTTTGAGAAAATTGCAACAAGGTTGCTGCAGAAGAAATGGTCAGCGAGACGAGAAGATCAGAATGTATGTAGGAAAGTTTTACTTTTTTTTCTTTTCATTTCACCTCTTTCATATTTGTTGGTTGAAAATGTGAAAAAATGCGAAAATATTGGTAGAGACCAAATGGTTGGTGAAACAAGAGGATCAGAATGCACCTGTGAAATTTTGACCAATATTTCTGTTTAGAATAGCTGCTCATCACAGGTTGAGATTTTAAGCACATCCACAGCATCTGCATAGTGTCTGAAAACCGCAACTGAGATCTTACTTGTTATCTTGAACATGGAAAAACAATTGGTGATCATATCTGAATAAACAGATACCTTTTAAACTGCATCCTGAACACTTTTTATTTGTGGTGTTCCCTTAGGCCCAGCTTGGCAAACGGGGTGGGTTTAATTTTCCGCCAGTTCCGACAAGCCCTGGCACAACCACAAACTTGAATGTGGGTCCGATCACTGATTAATTATTTGTACTTGATGCATGCCGCACCTGTAATTCTACTTTCTTTTTGCAACTGTGTGGGACAGGCTACAGACCACCAAGGACACTCTCATGTCAACTCGAAAAAGAAAAGCTGCTGCTCTTACAGCAATGTCAGACTCTGAAACTGTTCTTTAGTCCGAACAAGGAAATTCACCCTCTTTAATGTATTGCCCTCTTTGATTACCGCCTAAGCATCACAATCTGCCACCCATTATGTAACAAATAAAGTAAAGCTGACCTGTCACAAGTTCCTGTCCATATGATTGTGCCATTGGATGAAATTGCCATAGGATAATCAAAGTTTGTCGCCTTCATGACCTCTATACTTCATTGACACAATCCGGCACCAGAAACATGTGCTCTTCTACTCATCTAAAGATTCTACACACACATCCCAGCTCTCATTTAGACGATTAAACAACTCTGTGCAGACACTGATTTTGACTTGAACTATGACCTTGTCAGATTCTCACGCCCCAAGGTGCATTTGTAACCCTGAGGGCCTACTATATATCTTACACCAAGTATTTGTGCTGAGATGGAATAGGTGTGGTGGAATTTACTCATCTTTGCAAAAGTGCGAATCATGTGGATGGTTCTTTGAGCCACTGTAAATAGAGTAATCATCTCCGGTACAGCTGCTAAGAGTGCGGAAGATAAATAAAATGCACCACATTATCAAGAATGCTTGTTTTGACTCTCTCACATGTCTTCAACTCCGCCAGTTCTATGTGCCGTGTGTAAAATCAAGCCCCTCGGCCATGGGTAACATTAGCCACCCGCATTAGCTCCGGACTTTTGGGCCGCCACACCACAAACACTGAGGCTAACTCTGTGGCTAACTGATCGTTGACTTTCTCATAAGCTTGCCAGTAAATAGACAGAAGCTTGCTAGCTCACAAAGCCAGCTCTCACAAAAGATAACAGAGTACTTGTAAGGTCTCAGAAATGCCATGATGCTCACATTCTCGCCCAAGGCTCGATACTGAGGTGGTAAACGGACATGCAGCTGGAAAAGTATGGTTCAAACTGTGTCACACTGTTTACAACCGGAACCGCATGGGTGCTGAACCCCTGAGACCGAGAACCGCAGAACCAGTTCTGTTCAGCTGATTGCAGTCCAGTTTCGAGTTCACGTGGTTTAGAGTGGAACCATGGCAACACTATTCTATGGCCACCCAATCCAAAAACGGATTCCAGATTCAGATTCTATGGAAAATTCCTCCTGGTGATATAGAATACACCTCATTTGGAGGTGAAAAATATTTGTATGAAAGCTCGTGAACGGACTAATTGGGCTGTACCGTGGGAACCAGGCCACCCCCAGGCACAGGAATGCCAAATAAGGACAACCCAATGTAGGTGCTATCCATATGCACTGCTAGCCCCGGACCCAATTGGGAGCCAGCAGCAATCTCATTTTATCAGCCACCTGCATTTATTTTGGGCCAGCCACCCGGGTCAGCCACCCAGCCCCGGGCACCTGCCAGGCCCGCCCGGGGCCATTCCTGGGCCTGCCAGCAACATTGTGGCATGCAGAAACAGGCAGGTATTTGTTGCAGCAGGTGCTGCATATTATTCAATTAACTGTCCAGCAATAACTGCAGAAACATCGATAAAAAAAATGCAGGTGTAGCTGTAAATAATCCATGAAGGGATAGCAGCTGTAGCTGTGTAATTATTGATTTAGAGGTCCAGGTCCACTGCTTATTTCAAAGGAGTATGTCAGTGAAGCCGATGCAATGGCAGGGCACGAGAATATTGCCCAGATTGAGGAAGCAGATCAAGATGGAGAAGGAAGATGCAATGAAAATGGCCTTGAGTGGGCAGCAACACCAATGATGCAGGAGCTGTTGTCAAGCACTGAAACCGATCTCAGAGCCATTGATGCCGGCATTGCAGACTTTGCTACCACGACTGAGCCTGCAGTTACACCTACAAACACAGTGCTCATCACCACCTTGTCCACGACCCTAAACGGCCCTGACACCACCTTGTCCACAACCACAAACAGCCCCATCACCACCTTGTTCTCAACCACAAACCCTGTTACCACCAGTGCTGAGCTCCCAGTGCCTGTACTCACACCAGGATCTAACTTCCAGGACAACGACTCTGACGGTGAAGAGACCCCTGTCACAAAGCCATGGCATCTCTCAACTCAGTGTAGTTGGAGCAGCTCTGTAGTTGCTCTTGACATAGACAACTCTATAGATTTCATTATTGACACAGATACAACACTACAGCAGCTAATAGCCTCAGTCCCACCACCACCGCTGGAGCACCCTAAGCTAAAGATCACCCCTGCTGCATCAACTCTTGTGGGGACTTTCTCCAGACCCGGCTTCATTCCTGGTTGCCACGACAGACCAGAGTCCAGCATCCCCCCCCCTCCTCCCATTTTCCAAAGCCTCCTACCAGCTCTAACGACGGGCAAAGTGACACACCCTGCTCCTCGACAACTCCAACTGTCAGTACCTGTGGGTGCAACACCCAACTATCTAATATGGACGGCTACAGAGTGTCAAGCCTTCAAGTGGCTTGTGAGTGATGCCGAGGGATGGGGGGGACTGGGTGTTGACTGTCAGGCCGCTTATGGAGACATAGAAAGTTCATTTTTCCCGCCCCCAAGTGAGATTACCGAGTGGATGAGGCCCGTTGTGCGGCCCTGGCAAAACATCAGTATAGGGGATGTTGATAGCTTTGCAGTCCAGTATCATAGATGGTGGCAGGTGCAGCAGCCCACAGAGTACTCCCAGTGCATAGCCCCAACTCTTCCAATCCCACCGCCCTCCATGGACTGGACAGTGCTACAAAGGCCAGGTATGAATGGCTTACTGCTATCTGTGGTTGCACTGTGTTGGTGGGGCATAGCTACAGATGCTAGCACTAGCTGGCGTGCAGCGGCCCAAGATTTCTACCTCGCCATGCAATGTATCTACTGATCTGCATCTCGTGGTTCTTCAGGGACCTCCACCACCACAAATACAACTGTGGTACCCCTTGGTCCATTTTCATTCCCACCGCTGTCCACCCAACACCCAGTCCCTCCCAACCCTGGCATCAGCATGCCCATATCCTCAGGCCTTGCAGCGGCTGTCGGAAAGTCTTCCTTCAATGAGCTCGTGGCAGTGCCAGCCATCTTACCTGCCAAATCCAAGGCCACCACCAAGTCCAAGGCCTCAAAGCCTCCATTGCAAGTGCTGTCTACAACAATGATGGGTATCTGCACCGGCACACACTCTATGAGCGCTCTGAAGAACTTAGTGCAGTGAACACTCCATCAATGAGGAAACAGCTAGCCGATGCTATGTCTGCCCCATCTGCCAAGTGTGTATGTCACATGAAACTTATTGCATGTATTATTATAATTACCTTACACAGCCTGAGTTGTAATTACATAATCAATATAGTGACATGTAGCAACTTAGTGATTGTGTGTGGATTACCTCCCTCCATAGCTGGCTTCCGTACCTAAACATGTCGAACACATCCAATGATTTGCAAAAGGTGAGAGGTATACAGATCACATAGCAGATCAGGAGTCCTCACTGAACTCTAAACAAAACACAGATACACAGATGGACAACCAATAGACCGACTTTGGGCTGAGATGAACCAGATGTCAATGATCAGTATCAGCTACGACACTAGTTGCCAACACCACAGGGGTCAAGCTCTCATCCAAAAGCAGCAAGCTGTTCTAAATACTGCCAAAGATACTGGGGATGCTGGGGATGTAGAGTTCAAAGGGGAGGAGGTGTAGAGCTACCACAGAACTCTGATACACAATCAAAATTTTGACCCCCTCACCAAATCATGCCCTAAATATGAGCATGAGTAACTATTTGTGATTTTGGTAACATTTTCTCATTATTCCCTTGAAGGGTGGGTATTAGTTGTATACCCTGACCTGCTTTATTGCTGGTAGGTAAATAGGGGAATGGGAACGGGGGAGCAGGAGGTGGGGTGCGGCCTAATCGGGTAATTGGTGTGACAGATGCAGCTGCTTCTCCTCCTCTCACAGGCATGGCCATATCACAAAATCACATTTGAGTAGCACCCCCCAGGCTGGCCAAGCTCCCAGGCATGCCTAACACTCATCCACCGCATACAGAAAATATTATTTCTGATTTGAGGCCACCCTGGACCCAGTACAGGTCCATTAATCATTCTGCACAGCTATTTGCATACCTGCCCTATTGGGAAGGGCAGTATTTCCATTTATTTGTACCCACACCCATATATCCAGGTATCCCTCGGTTCCCTCGCACCAGTCTGAATTGTAATGCACAGGCCCTCACCGGTACAGAGAAGTCATGTTACATTACAATGCAATACATGCATAAGTCAGTGGTACATTATAATGTAAGCACATATATGCCTCACCCTTGGGGTTCATCTCTGAATCCTTCAATCCAGCCCAGAGGCACTACAACATCTATGACAAGGAAATGCTCGCAATCACTATTGATGTAGAACATGCTTCGGACCCTCCTTACCTTACAATACCTTACAATACATATACGACCTTAGGTTGTCATAAATAATCACCTTGGTTTTCCCCCTAAATTGTGTGCATCGTGTTTCTGTGTCCCGGAGCTTTCCACTGTGTCTGTATGTGTTCCTGTGTGTTTTGGTGTGTTCTTACCTCCGTTCCAAGCTCCGTTTCGAGCTCTTTCGAGCCAGACTGCCCCATGATCACTTTGCTCTGTGTTATCCACCAAGCCGACCAAGTTTCCTGTTGTTTCTCTTTCCTCTCAGTGTTTCTCCATCCGCTGGACTTCGGTCTCTCGTTGTAACCCTCCGGACCTCCTGTCCATTCGTTCCCCATCAGATCTGTGCCCCATCCCCTTCATCCCACACCTCATCCCATCTCAAACAGACCCTTGGGTCGAACAGGCCTCTGAGTCTCCGGACCCGGACTCCGTTGCAAGCCTTCAGCTTGGTCAAGTGCAGTCCTCATCTCAGACACCTGCACACCACACCTAGAATATCTACAATGCTGTAACATCATTTGCCAGAGAATTCTTCATGTTGGGTCTTGGTTTTAGTGGCTACTTCTCTCATCTTCCTGTGGGTGGACATGTTACGGTCACATGCCCCAATGACATTGCGGATCTCGTAATTGAGGCCTTGTTGGTATCTTTTGAGGAGATCAACTGATGAGTACCTGGGGAGCAATGTGCATGAATTTGGTGGAGTACTCAGACACCAAAGATGTGCCCTGAGTGAGCTTCTGGATGGTGTTCTTGCCTTCAGCCTCAGGATTTGTGGGGTACCAAGCTTTTTTGAATGTGGTGATGAAGTCTTGAAAAGATTTGATGGTGAAATTCAAATTGGAGAAAAACAGCTTGTTAGCCCCTTCATCATCTGGATGTCCTTCAGACTCAGATTTGGCAATCACTGAAGCAGATTTTTTGCAAAAATTGCAGCCTTATAGGGCCTTGTGCAAAACTTTGGACCATGAATTTTGAATTTTGAGCCCTACAGTGTTCTGTGGATCCTTGAGACACTATGGGTCCTTGATACACTGGCCTTTTTCACACCCAATACTTACCTGTTCTGCGTGAATATTATTTTATGTATAGATACCTATATTATACATATGCTATTAAACTTTGAAGGTCATTGGATTTGCATTGTGGTGTAGGGAATTTTGAGAGTAGGTGAAAATGAGTGAGTGAAATGGTTGTAAACACAATACACCACTTGTTATATATATATTAGATCTTGAAAATGTACAGGTATTGTTCATATGCCATGTCGACACTATTTTCTCCCTTACACCCAGGCAATCAGGGTAGAATTGGCAGCCGTGGATGTAAGACCCGCCGGCGATCTGCAATGCAGCTACGAAAGTAGTCTAGTAACGAAGTCATATTGTGAACATAAGAAACAGAAAACATACTGCATACCTAGTAACGAAGAGAATAAATCTAAAGAACAAGAACAAGAACAAGAAGTTTTCTAGTAAGATATAAGATCGTCTGATGCAGAATAGCCCCTAACCGGCCGATCAAATGCTCGGCCGAGTTCGCACACCCGGCCACTTTCGTTGCACGAACGGCCGGTCCAGCCGGCACATTGAACATCCGGCCAAAATGACGTGAATCCGAACCTCTGCATCTCATATCATAACAGTGGAAACAAAATGGTCAAGCAAGTGTGACAGCCATGCCTTAATGATCATTCGGAACTGAAACCCCGGGCCTTTTGGTCGTGCCATCACTGTCATGTCAACTTCATTTCCCCCATTCTCCACTTCCCTGGCACATTAAACTGAAGGCCTCAATCAAGGCCCCAGTACCCCAGGCCACCAGTGATCCAATCCTAGTGTTGAACTCTGTGCCACATTCGAGAACATCCTGGAACTATCTGATAACATCGGAGTATTAGTAATGTACATCCAGATATATTTAGTAACCGGACTAGTATATAAAGAGTCATTTATGTACATGGTTAATTAACACTAGTTCTGACCTTCTAACAGGTGACCTGTGTAGTGCCCTTAGCCGGCTGCTCCAACAGGTTATGAGCCCCGGTGAGCTCAGTCCACACACCGTTGATGGCTGCAACGGACATGTGCACCAGCTCTCCTGTAATTCTGTCAAAAATGATCGACAGAATGTATGAGGGCCTGTCATCGCCATTAGGGCTGACAAAGTAGCGAATTACGTAGTTTAAATTTACGATGTAATTATCGCTGGAGCAATCGCGCCTAGTGGCTGCAAATTAATTAAATTGCTCTGTAACTAGTTGCTGACCCATTTTCCACAGATCTACCTATCACATTACATACACAATGTCCAATGCACTTACTACACTCGTTTCCATCTTCAATGGATCGAATTATCTAGTCTGGGCAGACGAGATCGAGGCCTTCTTCATGGCCCAGAACCTTTGGTCCATCGTTAGCAACGACTTTAAAGACCCCGGCAATGTTCCGAGCAGTGTGTCAGATGACACAAAACAAGCTCAACATGAGGACAAACAGAAAGACTGGAAGAGTCGCAATCGAAAAGCACTTGGCACTATGCGCCTTTGTATGGCTCCAGCTGTCCGTCATATAATTTCGGGTAAAAATGTGAATGAAGCATGGACTGCTCTCAAGACTGCTATGGCACACCAGGAGCATCCACTATATATGCCGATTTCAAAGCAGCTGCGAAATTCTATATTTCCGGAAACTCACACCCTGCTCCCGAAATAAATAAGCTCACACAGATCATTGAACACCTTAAAGTCGATAAAGTTGATCTCCCGGAACTAGTCCGTGCCATGATGCTACTTAATGCAATACCCCAGAAATGGGAGGCAATTCCCACTATTGTATTACAGCAGCATGAAACCACCAAACTTACCTTTGCAGTGGTGCGCGATGTGATTATTACTAAGTGGGAACAAGGTGGCACTATTGGACAAGCAGCAAATAAGATTTCCGCCATCAAGCGGAAGCACCCTGAACAGACCTTCAAGCAACAGCAACAGCACCCGTTCAAGGACAAATCTAAAGACAAGGGAGGTACCAATAAAACCTTCATTGGCAAGTGAGGCAAGTGTGGTGGCAAAAAGCGATTTGATCGTGACTACGACCACACCCACATCACATCTTCGGTTACTACAAACTTGCCAACGGTCAACACCTGCTCCACTTGAAGCACAGATTTCGGAAATTACCTCATCCGGAACCTCAACTCGTAAGGTGAAAGTCGGACAGGGAGCGCACACTTTCAAAACGAAAAATGTGTACCCAAAATTCACTAAAGCAATGGAACTTGCTTCCGACATGGAAACAGATCGTACCCCCGAAGTTGTTCGCACATTAGAGGAAGTAATTCCTGAAGAAAGTGCTGAAACCAAGTCAAATATCTCATTTGATGACAATGAGGAGGACTACGAGCACGAGTGCAAGAGAATCCGTTCCGAATCCATTGAACCTCTCGATTGGGGATCTGATGTTGCGAAAGAAATTGCCGATGCCGCTGGTCTCAGTGATAATAGGCAAGCACTTAACCCTTTCGCATATACACCAGTTACTAATGCACATACAACAGCAGCGGAGTGTAATAACCGTAGTAGTACTTATTGTATGCTGCAAACCCCCACTCTGGTGTATAAATGTCATCATAAAATTGATATTGCTCTGTGTGCGAAATGTAAAGGGAAACAGTGTGAACCAAAACATAATGTAATAACTTGGATCATGGATTCAGGTGCCTCATTGAATTTTACACCTGAAATAAGCGATTTTGTGAGCTATGAGCACATAAATGAACCTGTGATGGTCATTACAGCTGCTAACCCCCTCCAAATCGTAGGAAAAGGGGCTGTGCTCATAAAATATTCTACTGAACAGGATGGACTTCACAAGCTGCAAACATTGCGCTTATTTCCAGTCTTCCATATTCCTGGTATGAATGATTGCTTATTATCCATGGGTCAATTCCTACAACAAGGCTTAGAAGTGTGCAGTAATGCGAAGCACATTAGCTTTTATAAACCAGGCAGTGAGGTGCCAGTACTTTCTAGTTATCCCAGACGCCCCAGGGATACAATCTACAGTGTAAACTCTGAAATTAGGGGAAAACAACCAACTATAATACCCTACACAAACACATGGGTCATCCATCCAAGGACATACTATGTCATGCACAGGATAATACCAAGGGATTCCCTGATAATATCATATTCCCGAAGGAAAATCCAGTTTGCCCTGGATGTGCACAAGGCAAAATGCCCTCTAAGTCGTTCCCATCCACAGATAAATGTGCTCAGAAACCCCTAGAGTGCATACACTCTGACTTGAAAGAGTTTGTGGTTGAATCTTACCACCACAATAAACATTTCATCTCTTTCGTCGATGATTGTACATCCCATGCATGGATTATCCTGCTAAAGAAAAAATCAGATGCCTCAATGGCTCTGAAGCAGTTCCTTGCAATGATCGAGAACCAATATGGTTTAAATAAAATCAAGGAATGGATGTCTGATGCAGGGGGAGAATATATATCTGAATTGCCTGACGGCTTCATGACTATTCTCAAAAATAAGGGGATCAAAGTACTACATAGTGCACCACACTCGCCACAACAAAATGGTAGGGCTGAACAGTTCAATCGAACTGCGATGGAAAAAGCGCAATCAATGCACTTAGATGCCTGTCTCCCCCAAAACTGGTGGGAATTTGCAATTCAGCATGCTGTACACCTGTACAATTGTACACCGGTCTGTCGCCTGAAATGGCAAACACCATTTGAAGCACTGGATAAGCAAAAAACCAGACATTTCACATCTACGAGTACTGGGATGTGGTGCATATGTCTATTTTCCAGAGGACGTAAGGCTTAATAAATTGGCGCCTAAATCCGAGTTGATGATCTACATCGGAATGGCTGACGATAATAAAAAAGCCTACAAATTTATGTGCCTACCCAATAATGTGATATTCGCAGGCACCACCGCACTTTTTGATGAAACCCTGTTCCCTAAATGCCCTGACCATAAACAGAGGACTTTCACTCACATTGGTGAAAATCCAAATGACATCCCTTTGGAAGTCAGAGATGATGATGACGATGTCTACCGTCCTAACCCCCCAAAAACTCCTCAAAGGGACGTGGACCATGGTCATGACGATGACCGTGAGCGCACAGATCCACCAGTGCCAGTTCCTCCTCTGCCGCCACTGCCTCCGATAGAGCCTAGACGCTCAAGGTGTGAGCGGAATTTTGTGCCAACGCCAGGCAATATCTACGGTGAAAAGCGGAATCCCATAGAACAATATAAAGATGTTGAGAAAATGGGTCAGTGGAAAAAATTGGTTGGTGAACAACCAAAAACATGTGTAAAACCACAGGAACATGAGCCGGTTCCCGGGCCTAGCTCTGACCAACCCACTCCATCTGCCGACAAAGCACTAATGGCATCGCTATGCCGGGAAGGGGGAGTAGAGCTCATGAACTTCTTAATAAGTAAAGCTGTACCTGACAACAGCGAGCTCCTTCCACAAAAGTCCAATGTCAGAGAATGGACTTACCACAATATTATTCAGCTCCTATTGGTTGAGCAAAAGGGATGGAAAAATGCATGCCGTGAGGAATTAAAATCCCTACACGAGTGAAAGGTCTTTGATCTAGTAGATCAACCTACCGACCGGAAAGTCATTAAGAGTTGATGGACCTTTGACGTAAAGCTGGATGGCCGTAAAAAGGCCAGATTTGTAGCCAAGGGTTTCTCTCAAGTTGAGAGAATTGACTATGATCAAATATTCTCTCCAGTAGTGTGCTTTGAAACTGTGCGCCTGATGCTTGCACTAGCTGCACTTGAAGACTGGCACCTATCTGGTGTCGATGTCAAAACTGCCTATTTATATGGCATACTGGATGAAGAAATTTATATGGAACAACCGGAAGGCTTCAAAGCCAAAGGATTGGAGGATAAAGTACTCCGTCTCAAGCACACTATTTATGGACTCAAACAAGCAGGCCTAGTATGGTGGAAAACTCTTGGAGTATCCATGAAAAAACTCGGCTGCAGGCAAATCATATCTGATGCCGGAGTCTATGTCTTTGAGCGCAATGGCATAATAGTCATTATCATCGTTTATGGCAAGAACAAAGCCCTAGTCAATGAACTCAAGGTGAAATTCATGGCTATGTGGGGATGCAGAGATCTTGGAGAAGCCAAAGATTTCTTATGCATGTGCATACTTTGTAAAGGAAGAAAAATCCTACTTGACCAGACGTCATATCTCGAAAAGGTGCTGCAGCATTTTAATATGCAAAACGTGAAATCTACTCCAACCCCACTGCCACAAGGATATAAACCAGTTGAGAATAATGCTCCTGTTAATCCTGAATTATGCCAGAGGTATCAGACCGTTATTGGATCACTGCTATACATAATGCTGGGCACTCATCCCGACATAGCATATGCAGTAACTAAACTAGCACAGTTCGCTGCAAACCCTTCGCAGGAACACCTAGACAAGGCCCTGAATATTTGCCGATATTTATCTGGCACACGGAAATATGCATTAGTTTATGATGGTGACAAAGGAACTGGACTAACTGCATGCACCGGTGCCGATTGGGGTGCTGATCCAATTAAACAAAGATCTGTCACAGGATATTACATAAAATTGACAAATGGGATATTCAGTTGGCAATCCAGAGCACAGAAAACTGTTGCACTATCATCCACCGACTCAGAGTACATGGCACTATCAGATTGTAGCCGCCAAGTTGCCCAGATAAGATCTCTACTTGAAGAGATCAGATACCAACTAACCCCAACACCTATCCGTGGGGACAATCAAGGCTCAATTTTCATCGCCTCTAACCCTGTCCAAGAGCGCAGAACTAAACACATCAATATTTGCTTCCACTTCATCCGTCAAGTAGTTGAAGAAGGAAAAGTCAAAATATTTTATATCAATGGTAATGAAAATCCTGCTGACATGTTCACTAAAAATTTGGGACATGTCAAATTCCTCAAGTTCAGACAACAGCTTGGGCTAGAGTTCTATGACTCTTAGTGCACTGAGAAAGCTGCACTTAGCGAGGGGGAGTGTTGAACTCCACGCCACATTCGAGAACATCCTGGAACTATCCGATAACATCGGAGTATTAGTAATGTACATACAGATATATTTAGTAACCGGACTAGTATATAAAGAGTCGTGTATGTACATGGTTAATTAACACTAGTTCTAACCTTCTAACAGGTGAGCTGTGTAGCACCCTTAGCTGGCTGCTCCAACACCTAGGTGTAGAGAAGAGTCAAGTTTGTGGTGGGGGAGTAGCAACAAAGAAGAAGATTGAGGGAGGTGACACACCGATCACCGCTGTCACACACTGTCTCAAGGACCCATAATCCATGACATTTCATCATTCATCGTAGATTACCTGTAGCTCTCATTACACTAGCTATTTAATTCTGCTAAAATCATAATCTGTATATTCAGAGTGCTTGCTAACCATGTACATATCAAAGTGAAAAAAACCGATTGAATTTCCAATATAAGCCAATCTGATCGCAGCAGTGTCTCAAGGACCCATAGAATACTGTACTCAGACTTGATCTGAACAAAGAAGTTCAAAATCATGATTTGGAATCTGCACGATAGTGGCTCAATTTCACAAATTTCCATCTGGGTTCACCACCTATATTCAAGGGTCCTAACCAGCCCCACCTGTTTTAATTTTCCAACATAGTGATGGATTATATTACTCCCCAAATCCACATCATATATGGCGCGATGGCCGAGTGGTCTAAGGCGCTGGAATTAGGCTTCATAAACCATCCAGTCTTAACGGGCGCGGGTTCGAATCCCGTTCGCGTCAGCAGTATTTTTATTTTGTTCCTCTGTGATCCATCCGGTATCAATAGTCAAGTAAGCAAAGTCGTGGCGCTCGGAAAGTCCTGTGCATCCATCGATTCCATCCTCAGGCTCAACCCAAATCAGTACTCTGCTCGGTCCTCAACCATGCCATTCTCTGATGCAGCGCTGTTAAACGCCTCTGTATCGTCTGCCTCGTCATTGATGGCCCTGCAATTGGTTTCCCGCGTATTCACTTTCTGTTTGAACCAGGCAATGTTCAGACTGGCTTCACCTCGCGCATTTGGCATTGCTGCTATCCAATTTGAACTAGTGATGAGCACCATCCTATTCTTGAGCCGTGAAGGTGTCAGAAATGCTCTGTTAAGAGCATGGCCCAACAAGCAAACTCAGAGCCATTCTCAAGTTGTCATGATCACCAACGTAGCCATGATCCCGCTATTTTTGGGTATCCCGTTGGCAGCTGCAACATGTGGGCTGTACTCGTACATTGCAGCAGTAGAGGCGAGGAATCAACCATATTTCACTGCATCCATCGTCATATATGCTCTGGCTGCCATAGTGGAACTCATGAGCGAACCAATGCATAATCGGTGCGTAACCTTTTGCACCGTTCATTGCGCATGCGCTGATGGGTCGCAGCTCAATGGGCGAAGTCCTTACAGGAGTTAGAGTTAAGGCAGAGGGCACCGGTGTCACTGGGAAGACTTTGATGACGTGCGCTATTCTCTGGGGGGACTCGACGAGAGGAGCGCGGTCCGACTACGCTCTGTTGGCTTTCGCACTTGGACAGCTCGCCTACAGTGTCCTTGTTTTCGTGACATACCATGCCCATTTTCGCGCATTATCGTTATGGCCAAGACGTCCTTCAGATGGTGGATTGTGCGTGAAGTTTGTTGGTCCAATGGCAAACTGACACTGACGACGACTACAGGGTAGACCCCCGGAATTTGATGCAATGTAGAGGACTATTTGATGGCACTGTTGTAACTCTATCCCTGACAATGACCGCACAATCCTTCTTCAAGCACCTTCTGACAGAAGGCGATAAGCTCATCCTATCTTCGCTGAGCCCTCTGCAAGACCAAGGAGGTTACGCATTGGCAGTGAACTACGGTAGGCAAAATCTAATCTCTTTCATGTAAAAGGGATTGACGTTCATTCAGGATCACTTGTGGCTCGCATTGTATTCCAGCCGATCGAGGAGGTCCTCAGAGTGTACTTCTCAAAAATCCTTTGCCCAGGAACGAAAACATCGCAGCCGCACTCCCAGGAGAAAGTAGATCGGGCCTCCTTACAGCAGGCTGCTGATGCTCTGATCTCTCTGCTCGCTGTCCAATGCTCGTTATCCATAATATTGCTGGTCTTCGGGCCGTGGTACATTGAACTCGCTCTTCAACTTCTACTGCCATCGCATTACCTCCATACAAGCGCCCCTGACGTGCTCGCTGCCTGGATATGGTACATACCTGTACTTGCCATCAATGGTGGACTTGAAGCCTTTGTTTCAAGTGCTGCCATGCCAAAGGATGTGAACCGACAGAGCCGGTATGTGATGCGCCCAGACTATGTGATCAATATTCCTTACACTTTTCTAGATGGATGGCTTCGTTTTCGCTTGTTTTTATAGCGGGCGCAATATCGCTCTACAGTCTTGGTTTCGGGGATGCGTCGCTGGTTTACGCAAACATCCTAAACCTCTCGGCTCGCATCGTCTACGCTCTGCGTTTTGTCTCCAACTACTTCCACTCCCACAACTACAGTGGTAGCTTGAAATGGAACAAGGTAATCCCCCAGAGACGAGTCATCGTGGTCTCGATACTCTCTTGGCTCTTGGTGTTCGTTAGCAGCAGCAGAAGTGATGCTACAAGTATTGTGAGGGCAGGAGGCAAGGCTGCTTTCCTGCGGTCAGCTGTCGTTGGTCATATCACAATAGGAGCAATTTCATGCTTGACATGTATGGTGGTCTGGTGGTCAGCTTCCCCTAGAATATTACCCCGGGCAAAGAAAGACTAAATCTGATATGAACTCATCATCCTTGAAATGGATTCGTTATCCTTAACATGCATATTATATATTATAAGGGCAGATGGCGACGAATAGAGATGAACAATGTCAAGATCTTTGACCAACCCCTCCTATCCATCGCTCATAATTGAAGGCTACTGTCAGGGCATCTTTGTGGTCGAGGTATTGCGTGGTTCCTCGTTCAACGTAGCTGACGAATGTTTCCTCAACCTCGTATTGCCAATCTGTAGTTTCCCCAGCCGCTGCGCGAACAGCTGTTTGATAGACGGCAAGATCTTTGCGATCTACTAGAGCGTCTATCAATTCCTGACACTGATCAATGTAGCTGTTGCTAATAGTGAGTATTGAAGATCTCTACAAAAGAAGGTCGCGTACCCTTGGTATTCTTCCTCTTCCTCTTCTGAAACTGCCGGATCTAAAGACTGAAGTGCGATGGTTTCCGTCGAGTGTGGGTTGGATTCAGGTTCAATGTGGGCCTTCGTGACTTCTACTCGTGACACAGGTTTGCCTTGGACCTTTTCAGTGGACGAGATGGGATGAGCACCCATCCACTGCCGAACACCCTCCATAAGCCTGGACCAGATGATCAGCGAATACAAACATTGTCACCACTGGAAAGAAATATGCCTTGGGTGATGAGCAGAGTGGTTGCTATGAGCTAAAAACGGACTGTGGTTGATGTCTTTGGCAGTTTTTCTGCGATATGATCAGCATCTACTGGATATTGGATCTCAGCAGTGAATTTATACCCTGGGAGTTTCAAAGTACTGTTCATCGAGTAGGCAAAATGCTTCCCCAAGGAAGTAAAAAGAAGCGGTCGATAGTATTCGATCCAAAAATCACCCTTGGTCTCGACGACGTCATAAATGCCTCGCTCGCAGTTTTGTAGGACATACGCTGGCTGCAGGTGCTCCTTGCGAAACCAGTCCTGATATCCTCCGCGCACGGGTGGTTGTGTGATAGTTCGCTCGGTTAGGACGCCAAGGAAGAGATTGATAGCCGTTTGCTTGTCAGCATCTGGTCAAGAATAAGGTAATGCAATCTTCCTACGGGGTGACACGTACCTAGAAGTGAATTCGTGTAGAACCGGCGGATGTTCTCTATGATATCGCGCGAGTGACTGTTCCAATGTGGCATACGTCGATACGTTTCGACCCTATTGACAAGCGCACTTCCCGTATACTGCAAAGCTATATCTGGAAGCGAAAATGTGTTATTCAAAATTTCTTGACTGTGCAAGCTAGAAACATACTGTCCCCATGATCATGATACATCTCCGTCAGCATGTTCACGGCGTCCGAATCAAAGGCCAAGTTGGGATTGTTTACCACGCCCAGCGCATACAGCTGATGGCCGAGTGCGCGCTTTCCAAAGACGAATTGTGCAGCATTAGTCCGATCGAGGCAGTCAACGCAGTTGATTCTGCATATGCCGTTCTGTAAAGAAATGTTGCTGCGCCAAGCGGCCCCTCGTCCCCTTTAGATGAGTGAGGTGGGAGTTTAACCATACTGGTAGACATTCTTACTCAGCTTCGTTTTGTAGGAAATGGGCATAGGGTTCGGGTCCCGAGTGGAAGAAACCTGTCATCTGGATTGATTCTTCCGCGATATCTTCCAGATAGCTGATGACATCGTGTGTTTTCCTAAACAAATATCAGTCCCCGTATTCCTGTTGGGCTGATGAGAGCCGACTTTTTATAAGCGCGAGACATATCCCAGGGGCGGTACACCATTTTCTTGTCTTGAGGTAGGAACTGATTAAGATAATCCACACATTGCGTGTATTCATCACCAAGCTTCTTCTCCCGCGGCTGCGCCTCCTGTTCCTTAACCAGGTTAAGTATGGTAATAGGTGCCCCATATCGCCGGAAAAGGTCGTCGAAATGGCGAGATGCAGCGACGTAGAATGGATCGACAACGCTGACTGACTGAACCGTCAGCTAAGGATTGCCTCATGTAGATGTGCTCGTACCTTCAATAGGAGGTCTAGGCGTCATTCCAGCATTCTCCTGTGTCCAGTAAATCGGAATACTCCCACGATACTGTTAGAAAAGTCAGTAGCCGCGGCCGGCACGGAAAGCATGACACCTAAATCACCTGGACAATACTAGTGTAATTTGGACTGGGTCGACGGTTTTGGTATCCACTGGCTGCATCACGTCTGGCAGGGTAATAAAATGGGGTGGTTAACGCCTCCGTAACGATCTGCTCAGTTTCGACCTCGTTCGCCACGTTTCCCTGAGCGAAAAAATGAGTACGTTAAGAGGTAGACAAGAACCCAATGTCTACCTCATCGTTCACGCCTCGCTTGAGATATCGCGCGCCGGCAAAGTGCCGTGATCTGCGGGCTATCAAGGTCACAAAAACAACACGGCTCAGGACGGTCAACTCTATCAAATCGCCGGATGAGTATGCGCGAGATAAGAGGAGAGTTGCATTCACTCACTGGCCTGGTCAACATGACCGTGTACTAACCGCAATAGCCAGTGCGCACGCATAGCTGGACCGTCCTTGCCCTCAAACGGGGAGGTTATCAGGTGGAAATTCCATGCGAACCGGTCGTTGAATGGCCATTTTCTGCGAGCTAATGGATTTGAAATGGTCATATTATGCTGCAAAGTCGATGTAAGGTCATAGGTGTAACTATATTTTCGCATGGTGAGCAATTGTAAAATAAACAGAAGAATGGCTCCGACCTGAAGTAAAAGTTCTTTGACATATCAACTGACTTGAATATATTCATCAAGCGTTGCTCTTCCGCAGGTTTTTCGATTTTGTGATTGAACGAAACAGGAATCATTTCGGTGCCTTCACAGTGATACAAATAATGGCCACCAAGGAGAGCAACAATGGATCGTTTGGATATTAGAATCATGTACCAACCCGCTGTGAAGCGGATGAAGCCTACAGACACTTCAGATTCGGATCGGGTGCGCAGGGATACTTACTGACCAGCAATGCCGAAAAACACTTTGGCTTTACCTAGCCCTCCTGAGCCTCTGTTGCCATCATCCAGCATCTTAAGCATTGCGCTCATTTGCTTCCCACTGTATTCTGATTCATCCTCCACCACCACCAGCTCATGTTGGGTGGTACGATCGATCTTGATGATACTGTGGCGAGAGTCTGACGGATTCGAGGCTATGATATAGAATCGCAGTCGATTCTCATACAGCATGAACTTGTTGAAAGCATTGGATCTATAAGTACTGTTAGCAAAGCAATTGCGCAATAGTATCGGGCTCACCGATTAGCCGGTGGTGGCCGAGTGGCCCCTACTCTCGGCTTCACTTTCTCTGAGGTCAAGGTCAAGCTTGACGCCAGATCATGGGATAGGCTAATGGGAGTCGCAGGCAGGGAAGTGGTCTGACTAAGGTCGACGGGATCCTGGGCTTCTTTCGGAAGTGTTAATATATCGGTCTTGAGTTCGTGGATTGCAGGAGCCTTGGTGAGCGTATTGGCAGTAGCAATGTCAGGCGCAAGACTGGAGTCTGACGTGAGGTCCGGAGTGTGGTCCATTTCATGGCTGTCACTGCGAAAGCAGTGATCGGCGCTTCTTTCTTGTCCACCACCATTATGGCGTCGGCGGAATCACAAGTAGAGGACATTGACGAGGTAACAAATTGAATATCCTACATGATATCAACTGACGCTTACTGTAGACGCAATTATCTGGCGACAATGGCGAAGCTTACCTCTTCCAATGGCTCGCATCTACAGAGAAGAAGATCAAGCAAGGAAGCGCAGTAGGTGCTCGATCAGCTTCTACATACAAATTCTCAATTCTTGTCCAGGAATTTATCAAAGCATCCCAGCCTATCTTGGAAGCTACCCTTGTGAAAATAATCGCGTCCCCAGAGCCCTACCCATCTCCAGGCCGCGCTATCCGAAACCCCACTTCGAGATGCCTCGCCATTCTTTACACAAAGGGAGAGACTAGAACACTATTTGACGCTTTGCAATCTTTTGTCAAGATCGTGGGCGACTTCAAGGCGCAGGACAAGGATGTGAACAAGATGTATGCACCGATACCCTTGTCATGGATATAGCTCTCATCTTTCATTACAGCGCCGCGTTCTACTGTATCGGGGAGCTCATGTCAGCTTTTGGATCCCAGGTGAGCCAGTGAATGGTGAGTTAAGATGCATATCTCACTTCCAGGCTAGTTCATGTCCTTCATGTCTGAAATTGCAACTGTGACCATCAAAACGTACAAGTCATCCCATGTGAGTTTCCGTCTGTTCTTTGCCCTGGCAGATTTATTTATCATGTCTGGCAAAGTCTGCTATTCTACGCTTCAATTCCCTGGTGGTTTTGAAGAAATCTTTGTCCACGGCAAAGCGCGCCGTGACTGATGCAGTTTCGAAAGACATCATAAAGCAAATGAGATCTGGGTTAACAGACAAATCGCTTGTGGTTCAACGTGCTGCCGCCGATGTAAGTCATCATAATTTCCTCCGCATATTCTACTTGACCCCTATTGTAGGTCCTTGTTGCCATGTACTCTTCCATGGAGGGCAATCTATCCACCAGCGATGTGGAATATGTTCTAAATACTTGCACGAAGAGTTTAGAACACGCAGATCAAGCTACCCGGCATTCTCTCTCCCAGCTCGTGGGGCACGTTCTGGCATCCACACAAGAAGAACGCATCATAATCGCTCCGGAGGCTCCGCAGAAGGGGAAATCTCAAAATGATGACGAAGTAGACGTTCCCGGATCTTCGCATGTCCTTGGAGAGAGCAGAAAGACTGTCCTGACCCCAGGCGAGATGTTTGGTCTCCTTTCCAATCAATTCAATAAAGCCAATGCTACGCGGAAAGTTCGAATAGGCATATTCGATTTCTATGTGGCTCTTCTGACAAAGCTGGGATCTGCATTCGTCGAGAATAACTACGGGGTTATTGTTGGCCACCTCTTGAACGAGATAGTATCTCTTCCACGGAACTGCAACACCCGATATGAAGTCTTACTGGTTCGTAACCTGGTGGAGATACTTTTGCGCGATCTTGTTGGAGTACGCATGCTGAGCGAACAAGGCCAAATTGGGGCAATCCAGGACTTGTCCAAATCTTACCTCAAGAGATGGCCGGCAATGATGCCAGGCCAAGTATCCCCGAGCCCATTGGTTTTGTCTACTGCTCTAAAGGAGGTTGCTGGTCTTCTTCAACAATTAGGAAACGCGCCTCCCCCTGTGCAGGTAAGCATCATCGTGCCTGTGTACAATCGTTCCGCACGCTAAAGCCCGCTCAGGATGCTGTTTCAGAGCCTCTCGTGACATTACTAGCTCATCACAGTCACACAGTGCGCATCAATGCATCGTGGGCTCTTCGTTGCTTCTGCTATTCGACGCCATTGCGATTACCGCGAATCATACTTGCTGTCATGGAGATGCTACAGCGCGACCTCGCATCACTATTATCTCCCGCAGCCCCGTCGGACGTCAACCTGCGAGCCCTGGGCCACGTTTACGGCCTGGCGGCACTGGTATCTGTCATTCCAGAGCGCCCTCTATACGTGTCCTACGATGTCAGTGCGAAGGTCCTTGACATGGCTACCCAGCTTCTCAAGCGAGCTGGAGAACACGATGTCAAGGTCGCCAGTGTCGAAGTTGAGGTTGCTTGGACTTCAATTGCATCGTTGATGTCACTCGGCCCCAACTTTGTTAGGCCCCACCTACCACAATTGCTGGTACTTTGGCGGAACGCTCTACCAAAACCGACTAGCAAAGACACTAATGCCAGTGGCTCTGGTCGCTCAGCAGAAGAGTGGACGTTTCTGCTGCATCTACGAGATAGCGCGTTGGGTGCAATTTTATGCTTTTTGCGTCACAATACTTCGCTCGTGACTCTTGACGTGGCCAGGCGGGTCGCGTCTTTGCTGACCAATGCACTGTCATTTGCCAATACTTTCATATCACAACATGTTGACGAAGCCTTGGAATCCACGACGGCCGTTGTAACGGAGTCAAAAGGTCTCTCGCTTCGGTCGAGAGAGGCACTACTACGGCGACGGGTATACCAATGCTTCACGTCGCTCGGGTTTTCTAGCATCACAGAGGCGACGCAGACCACACTACTTCAATCCGTTGTTTCCCTCTTCGCCAGTCCAGATGGTTATGTTGGCTCTTCCACGCAAGCTGCCATAGCATCTTCTGCAGGGACTTTTACTTCTGTATGGCAGTGTGTTGATGGGTACGCTTATGGCTTGACCTTCACCCAAATCGACCAAGTATCTACAGAGGAGGATTATTCAGCGGCTAGCAGGGACCAGTTGCACAGGGACACCATTGAAATGAGCATCGACGCGCTGGTATGTTGAACATCTCTAACTGCCCAGCATCCGGCTCACACATCCTCTAGCTACGGAGACCTGTACTGGGTGCTTGTGAACACGATCCGCTGATGCTATTCCCTGACCGTATCTCTGGTGCGGAATACAAACTGCCGGAGTCATCGCCCCCTGCAACATCCGTAGTGGATGCTGCTATCGACCTTTTCTCTCAACTTCTTCCCCTACAAGACCTAGCAACAACATCCCGCATAGTGACTCAACTCGTGGACTCCGTGCGCTCGGTGAAGCTCGAGAAGAATCTGGGCCGGAAATCAGCTGTCTCAGTGAACAGTGCAGTTGCACTGGTTCTGGCACTTCGTCACGCGACAAACGCCCATTTCCGCCAATCTCGCGAAACTTTGGGAAACGCTCAAGTGACAGCCACGCTTGCTCCCTTTCTCAAGGTATGTAGCTTTATTCGTGTAAAATGCAAAAGTTAAATTATCGTTATTAGGATATTTTAATTGATGGAGATGTCGTGCTCCGTTTGGCCGGAAGTGAAGCTATTGGACGATTAGCCAGTCTAGCTGGCACAAGCTTCCTCGCTGCCCAAATGAAAACACTGGTGGATCATATCCTCAATAACCGCGATCCTCACGGACGAGCTGGATGCGCCCTAGCTCTTGGATCCATTTACAGCCATGTGGGCGGTTTGGCCGCAGGCCCACTCCTGAAGACGACTGTTCAGGTCCTTATGTCTTTAGCCAACGACCCTCATCCTGTGGTTTACTTCTGGGTTCTCACGGCATTGGCCCGGGTAATAAATGCGGCCAGCCTTGCATACGCCCCATACGTATCCGGAACGCTGGGCATGCTGCTGAAAATCTACTCCATGGATACGCATGAGGTAGAGGGTGGCACGCTTGCCAATTCGAATTCAAGTGGTGATTTACCCGCATATCCTGTGGTTTGCGAAATTATCGACGCAGTGATCACCATACTTGGGCCTGATATCCAAGAATCTGCGCGCACGAGGACTCTGGTTTTGAACTTGGTCCACGAATTCTCGCACGAGGAAGATGAAAGTATCCGTGTCGAGGCTATTAAATGCATGCAGCATTTTCTCATGTTTGCCCCTGAGCACGTTCAGATACCAGAACTGGTCAACGATTTCAGAGGACATCTTTCCTCGTCGCGTCGACCTCTCAAACTCGCTTCTATCAACGCGCTATATCAGCTGGTGCAAAAAGACGCTCTCTCGATGTCCAAATTGGGGGGTGATAAATTGGTGGAGGATCTTTTTGGGATGCTCGACGACGACTCTTCCGTGGAGGGTGTCCGAAACGTGATCACCAGCTGGTTACAGCAGACAGTGGTTTACAACCCGTCTGCTTGGATTGATCTTTGCGAAAGGATCATGTCGCGCACTACGGCGTCACAGCAGATGGCTGATGCAGCGAGTAAAGCCGGCAATGTCCGTGACGATGAGGGTGAATCACTCAGTGTTGGCATGACCCAGGAGAGCACTGGAGCTGGACCATCCCACTTGACCTCCCGATGGCGGACTCAACTGTTTGCTCTGCAGTGCCTCCATACAATTTGCGCCATAGTGGGCAGATCAAACAGGAGAGAGCACCTTGATATCCCTTTCGCCAAATCGCAAGGCCTCCCCACATCTGGCTTGCTAGTCTCGCGTGTCCCTGATCTTATCAAGATGGCTTTCACGGCGTCTACAGCATACGTTACGGAGATTCGTCTCGAAGGTCTGGTGGTTTTGCGAGACGTCATACAGGTAATTACTGTTATTACGTTGTCAGAGTGTTGCTGACCTTCGCATAGCTCTTCGCCGCCGCGCCCGATCCTGATTATGAAGATGCGCTGCTTCTTGAGCAGCACCAAGCCCCCATCACTGCGGCGCTTACACCCGCATTTTCTGCAGATTCTACCCCAGAAATTCTGGCTTCAGCTGTCCATGCCAGTGCCATATTTGTTGGGAGTGGTGTGGTCAAAGATGTGAGCAGAATGGGGCGAATCTTAAAACTCCTTACCACTGCTCTTGACCAGTCTAAAGGTATGTCTAGGCCTCTATCTTGAAAGCCCATGCTCAACGAAGGACAGATTCAGGCATGGTTACCCTTGGGGAAGCTGCGGAGCTAAGCCCAAATGCTTCTGCGATGCTTCGCATTTCTACTCTTTCCGCGTGGGCGCAATTGCATATATCTAGCGGGAAACAAGAGTACCTTGTCAACGTCGTAAAGCCACATCGCGGGACGCTCTCGGCATTGTGGATTGCATCCCTCCGTGACTACGCCAGTATACGGGCAGACACCGAATCGATTGGCGACACTGCCTCTGTGGCATTAGACTCGTCGTACTCTAGCCTGGGCAAAGAAGTTCTTCTACCAGTAAGCCAGTTTAACGACCATACATTTATCTTCTAATTTTGTTTTGTTTCTATAGTACTACATGGAATCTTGGCCCGTCATTCTGCAAGCTGTTGCCATGGCCATGGACGCCGAAGAACCAGCTATACACAGCGCCATGGATGGGCTCGAAACTGCATCTGTCGTCGAAAGCAATGGGACTGTGTCAAAACGCACTGAGCCAGTTGTTTTCTTCTATGTGGTATTTGGCCTTGTGTATGAGGCTCTGGCGGCACCGTCTTCGGAGACTGTTTCAGCCGCTCTACGCCAGCGTATCATCATAGCTGCTTTGCAAGCTCTCAAATCGCTTGTCAATCCGAAATACGCTGGGAATGCCCTTTCCGAGCCAACTGCTTTCGACGAGCTTATAAGTCTATTTTACCGCATTGCCATGACCGAAACTGCGGCCATACAGATACACTTGATCAGGGTGGCCACGGCTTTAGCGACGAGTCAGGATCAGCAGTCCAAGGCAGCAGGAAACTTGAGGTAAAATCGATGCACTGTTTCGTTTAACCAAAACGCTGAACTCGTGCAACCGCAGCGAGGACAATTTCTCCCCAACTTCAGCGCGAGCGCACTGTCTTCGCATTTGTGCCCACGTCCTGCGACACTCTGTGTCCAGTTCGTCTGGACCTATAATTCGTGCGTGAAACTTAATGGACCTGAATGGACCTTATTAACATTCCAAAAGAGGGGGAGTTATATGATAGGATTAACATGATTATCACTGCCTTTACTGCAATCACTACGATGGCACGCGGCATACAATCCAATCAGCGAGAGGATGTGCGGAGTGTCGCCGTTCTGTTGTATAGTGGTGCGTAGCAACTTACTCAAGCTTTCATAGTGGATATATCTCTGACATTGTTTCTACATAGAATTGCTCAAGGATGAATCATCGGATCTCGATCTCGTTAGTCCGACGCTCCCTGCTTTGAAAGGCGTCTTGGAGATTCCTGTATATACTACTCCGGATGCCAAAGGCAAGTTTGGGCGGGTCGTGCATGGCTTGTTGTCGGCGTGTCTCCTGCATGTCAGCGAAATGGGGTGGGTGCTTTTAGCCCTAACTAGTCTTGGTCACTCATAAACTTTGCGCAGAGGCCGGCAAGGGCTCATTTCCATCAAGAAGATCAAGAGCAATTTGCTAGCCGCCGTTCTCATATTGACTGTCATTCCTCCTTCGGCCAAGGTGGGGCGTGGTGCCATCGAGCAATGCTACTTCCTCATTTCGCAGAAGCTTCTCGCGCTGGATGAGGTACTGTATCTTCTTTCCTTTCCACGAAATCTACTTACGTTCTTATTTTAAAGACCTCGCTCACTGCGGCTCACTGTGCCAAAACTCTGATGATGGCATCGAGCTCTGGCAACCTGATGCTCGGCGACTGCCCGAAATTCCTTCTCCCAGCGCTCATAGAATACGTTGCCAAAATCGCACCGCGAATAGACGATGGATCCGCCTCTGAGCAACAGTTGGCTGCGATCACGGAAATTTGGAAAGCATTCTCCGCCTTCTTCGCTTCTGCCCCAGAGAGCCAACGTCAGTGCATTCCAGCTTGATGTTTGCATGGTTATTGACAACAGCTCATTCAAGGCACCCGCATTCTGGGCGTCCTGCTCCCAACAATAATATTGCTCCTCCGCCCATCTGAAACCACAGCGACACCTATTCATGCTCAGAGTGTGACACAGCTCCTTGCTATTGCTTCGACATCACCAGCGTCATTCAAGGAGGCCACCGGCAAGCTCGAACCCGGAGCACGAGAGACTATGGAGCAAAGTGTGCGCAAAGCAGTGGGTAGTGCAGGAGTGGGCGGGGGAAGCAACGCATCCAAACCACAGATATCGCTCAGATCCTTCTGAGCCCATTCAACGCCCAAACACGATGTATCTTACTGGCATGGAAATGAAAGCGAAAAGACATATTTCTGATTAAAAGTTGGTCGAGTGATACAACAGTAAAGATACATCTACCATGGGAATCAACCCAGGCGAGCGAAATCAAGCAAACAGGTAGATATAACACGACATAGATAAATACAAATCCGTCGTTATTCGTGAGATTCGTGGGGGTACGATAGTTTAAACCAGGCGAGGGGAGCAACAAAGATAAAGAAGGAGTAATAAGATAAAAATATGACTCTGCAATGGCGGTCCTAGGCCTCAATTTGCAGGCGCGTCAATTCGCCATCTTCATCCTCCACAATGACGGCGGCGGGGATGAGCTTTCCGCTGATAGCCTCTGCAAAAGCAAAGGCCAGGCCCACGCCCGCGCCCAGCACTCTCCATCTCCAGCCCAACACATCCACGCCCTGCACGGATGTCTCGTCCACGGACGCAAAGGGGTACGCGATATGTGCGGCCAGACGGATAATGCTAGCCGTAAGAGGGTCGAAGGGCATGTTGACGACGTGTGGGTTGTCGGGGCTTTGCTGGGGCGCCGGGCGGAAGGAGATGAGGGTGCCAAACAGCGCGGGGATGAAGAGGGCGGGGAGGGACCAGTGGTAGAGGGTCAACCAGAAGGCGGACGTTTGGAACGCAGCCAGAGGCGGGTAAGGGATTCCAACAACGGACGTTGGGGACAACGGCACCTGAAATTTTCGTTAATAATTGAATGATTGAATTTTTGACTGATGAACGGACCTCAAAGCGAGCCCAGGGTATAATGGCATGGAGGATATAAAGGACCTCGAAGACCGCCGTGAGGGACCAGATATTTCTGGAATTCGAAAGGAACCCTCTGAGAGTCAACAACATATCGTTGCCCTGTTGCAGTACTATCGCAGATTCTTCGCGTAATTTGACGGCGCTGATGCTGATAATTTCGTCGGGCTTGGGGAGCAAATCACGCACGCGGCGTGGGGAAGTCGCGACCAACGCGCCGCTGTCGTCCGGAGCAGACAGTCCAATGCGATCCAAGAACGGTACGGTAGCGGCCTCTTCCACTTCCTCTACCGGTGCCTCTTCCTCTACCGGCGTAATCTCACGGACAGTTTCGAGTGCGTTTGAACGACGCGAAGAGCGAGCCGGGCTGAGTTCATGCTTGGGAGGCTCATCAGGGGCGAAACGACTATAGCGATGACGTTTAATGGGTAAGCACGTCAAAGAAAACGCGTGAACGTACCTGGGTGCAGGCTTCTCGCTTCCTTGCCTCTTCCTTTTGTTAAGACGACCAAACAATCCAGCAAAAGCCGGCTCCTCCTCCAATTTCTCCTGGTGTTTCTCGAGATGAGCTTTGATGCGATTCTGCAATTCTTCCTTGGTTCCGATGTCGCTTATCGAGAGGGCAGATGCGATTTCTTGAAGCTCAGCCTTTTTCTTGGCCTGAAGAGAGCCGGCGAATGCGGGAGCGGCCATGTAGGGGAGCGGGGTACCGGAGAGGGGTTATCGGAGTGAATGTTGTGACCAAGTTGTGACCTCGACGATGCGCCGACAACACGAGCTCGATGGAGCCTTTAAACCAAACAACGCGCTTGGCCTGGATAAACAGAGTCACGGGGTACCTCCTGCAGCCACAGTCAGTGCTCAGCGCTCAGCGCTGCAGGCAGAAATCATCGGGGGAGACACTGCTTTGTGGACACGCCTTTATTCCAGTTTATCACCCATCGTTCTTGCCAAGAGTGCTCCAAGCGTTCTTGACAGCACTGGGACAACTACTTACTTGGCAGGGCACAACTTTCATTGCGATTTCTGGTGGATTGATTTTTACTAGCTCGCCTTATAGTTAGATGATCCTACAGTCTCAAAATTGCTTATAATGCAGCTGTGAGGCCTGATGTTGATATCTTCATGTTCAAATGCTGTGCATGTTATGGCGATGCCTTTTATTTGAAATCATAATTAAGGCCCCACGCGGGCTGCGCAGCTACTACATGTGTACTTGATCAGCTCACCCTATTTTATCAATCGCTGCGTCAATCCCCGTGTCTGCTATGGCAGTCATGTCCCATCGGTTTATCATCTCTACATGGGCACTCAGCTTGTATCTTCTAGTCGTGCAAGCCGCCGGAAACACCACCTGCAAGACATCAAGCCTGGACTGGTACACTTCGGTAGTTGGGGAAACGCCTTGTAAGTGCTCTCCAGCCTTTGCTAACTCCCCCATATCTAATTTGACCCAGGTCAGACATATCAGTCACTCAGACAGATATGCAACAGTGGTTGTGTGTCTGGGCCCCTATCCACATTTCTTGCTTCGCTCAACTCTGTTGTAGACACTGTCGGCGCTCTCTCTGCGAATACCCCTCCCGATACATGCGCCGATCAAGTTTGTGAGTGAGCACACACTGTCTTGTCCTCCCACCGAATATGCTAAACCCTGGCGTCTAGCATCGTGCTGTTGTAATTCTGTCGCGTTCGCGCTGAGTATGATGTGCCTAAAGTGAGTCAAACTCGACGGTTTTTTATAGTCTCCATGCTCACAACAGCCCAGTTGTCAACAGGGAGTGGGATCGTTGCAGAATGGTGACAATGGCATCGATGCAGGTGAGCAACCCAAGTCTATCCCGAGTATCGATCTCAACCATCCACAGGCGCTGGAGCATATCAAATATACTCCGCAACCTGTGGCGTCCCCCGTAACCAGAGGTGGGCTTCTCTTCCAAGTTCCGGGTCATTCTAGCGCAACAGCTCAATCGTCCCAGCCTCCCAGCTGATATCCAAACAGCTGCATGCAACGAGAAACTGAAAATCGACGACGACCTCTACACACTATTCTGGGGCGATGGTGCATGGTCCGTGTATCTCACGCATCAACCAACACATCCCTGACCTAATTCCGCAGGTTCTAGTATGTCTTTCCCGCAGCTCTTTCAATGAGGAATCTTATCCCCCGCACAGCGCCTACACGCGCGAAACGATGCAGAAGAACATGTTGTCGCGCAATAACAACACATTCACGCACTGCGCTTCCACCACCATATCCAACACCACTGTATCAAGCACACCATCCAGTACTATATCAATGCCCACTAGTACCACGACGCCCATCAAGGCATCAAGTTCGCTGTCCGGTGGTGCAATCGGTGGCATTGCCATTGGTGCTGTCGCCGTTCTCGCAGTGGTCATAGGCGGGCTCTTCTGGCTGTACCGCCGATACGGCCATCGAGCATCGGCGGACAAGATTCGCCCCACGCGGGAAATGGAGGAGGCCGCGATGGATATCGAGCCATTCCGGCCTGACGGCCCTGATGCCAACTTTGGTACGCCAAATTTCCGCCATTCATGTGCCGCCATCTATGTTAGCTCATCACCGTCGTTTACAGATCCGTCCTCGATGGAGGCTTCTCATGCAAACGTGCCACAAAATTCCCTCGCGAGTCGGTACACAGCATCGCAGCCATCGACGAGGCCCTCGCGAAAGCATCTGCTCGCCGTGCAGGAGTCGAGGGGCGGTGGGTCGGCGTCATCTGCTGCGCATCCCTTGTCGCCAACATCCAATGCATCCTCGGAGCCGCTTCCTGAGCACCACCAGGATGCAGGACCTCTTGGACGGTCGCCGTCAGGGCGGCTACCCCCTGCGTACGGCGACCAGACGCCCTACTAGCTGGACATTTTGTTTACTTATTGATGTACTTTCTTGGCACCCCGGGACGTAACCGCAGCCTCGCGTTCTGTTAATTAATCCTTATACAATCTATGTATCTACGCATGGACAGTTGAATACTGATGATCACGTTGAGTGAAGACTTACTCCCATTTCATGATTGGAATGGATGGCAATCACGCTCTGCCACACATACTACCAGCTACTACAACGTATAACGTATACTGTACGCTGCCGACCGTAGGTTCACGAAATCTGGAAATTTCTCGTCCGGCGAGGCCGATAAATATTCTTTCGAGTTAAGACGATTTAAAACGAGATAAAATTTGGCGGCCGTGATGCGTGACTGAACCTACGGTCGGCAGCGTACAGTATGGCAAGCTGTTGGCGGCGTGCCATGCAGGCAGGAACGAAAGATCGTCTTCACGTTCCGCAGACGGTTGCTGGTCGAATTCGAACCCGAACCCGCTGATCAGAACACATTTGACCCATTCCGCGACACACCAAGCATTGCCCATCACGGGTACCTAGTCATGACGCTGCAGGTGATCGGTAAGTTGTGATTATTTGCGGACACGCGGAAACGAACTGACCAGGCGCAACTGAAGATGAGGCCATGCCAACTCCGTCGTGCTTTTCACTTCCGCCAGGATTCTTGAACCTCTGCGATGGGAACTTGCTGACATACTTAAAAGCAATTGAAATGGTTCTGACGACGAAGGGCGGATAGAGTTCTCAAAGGGACGCAAAATTTGTGCAAGGGCGACACGACACAGATACATTGCTATTTCAATACATTTCAACTAATCATCGACTTCTGCTCTCCCCACTGCATTCTTTACAAACTCCATCACTTCATCAATTTCCGCTTGAGTAATTGCCTGGTCCATGTTGTCTGCAGGGCGGGCGAGATTATCCGCCGCATGGTCGAACGCTACCTTAATCTCCACATTCACCGCCGCCGCACTCAACTCTTCCTCCGCCAACGCCCGCAACACCGTCGCCGCCAACGCCGCATCCGCCGCCGCATCCGCCGTCACCGCTATCGTTGCCGCATGCAGCTGCTCCGCGGCCGCTCTCCGCTTCACCTCCCGTCTCAAACTACGACAAGTTTCAGCAGCGGCTGTAGCCAAGACGATCATCCTGTTGGATTGCTCGAAGTTTCCAGCAAGATCGAGACGACTCCGGAAAGATGCAGCCATAGTGATGTAATCCCAAACCGACTCCTCCTGGCGGGCTGCTCTTGCTAACATGGCATCACCGAGTTTCTTTTGGCGTCTTTTAGCGATGACACGCAGGCCTGGAGTGGTTACAAGGTCTTCGTCCTCTTCGTCGGCCTTGCTGGCGTAAAGGACGGCTCTGCCCAAGGTCCAGGTCAGTTCTGCGTCCCTTCTAGTACCGCCGAAAGGCCGGAACGAAAGATCGGTTTCACGTTGCGCAGACGGTTGCTGGTCGAATTCGAACCCGAACCCGTCGATCAGAACGCATTTGACCCATTCTGCGACAAACCAGGCGTTACCCATCACCGAGTCTCCAAATTCATGACGCTGCAGGTGATAGGTGAGTTGGGAGTATGTGGGGACACGCGGAAATGAACTGACCAGGCGCATCTGAAGAAAGGGCCATGCCAACCCCGTCGTGCTTTTCACTTCCGCTAGGTATTCTTGAAAACTGAATACCGTCGTCTTGGGAGTACTCCATCGACGTTCCTCCCGAAGACTCCGCGAGTCGAGTACCAGAAGTTGGCGCCACCCACGAAGCGGCGGGTCTTAAGAGCAGCCACAAGGTTCTCGTCGAGGAGACGCGAGCCTCGGGCAGGCGCGGGTTGACTGAGCTGATCCAGAACCTTGAGGACCTTTCCGTGGAATCGCTGGGAATCAAAATCACCAACGCCCTTGAAATTGTAAGTGTTGCCTCCTTGGGGATATACCCATTTACGGCCATGCGGGCTATCCGGGTCAACGACGTCAAGAATAACCTACAAGAGCAATCAGTAATCTTTCATTTTCTGCAAACAGCGCAGAAAAACGTACCAGTTGTTGGACCGCTGGTTGGACCGCCTCTCGGACCGCTGCTTGAATCGCTGCTTGGATCGCTGCTTGGGCCGCTGTTTGGACCGCTTGTTGAGCCGCTACTTGGGCCAGTGGTTGGGCCGCGGCTTGGACCACTGCTTGGGCCGCTGCTTGAGCCGCTGCTCGGGCCGCTGGTTGGGCCGATGCTCGGGCCGCTGCTCGGGCCGTTTCTTGGGCACCTGCATTGCCGCCTGCGACGACTACTGCTTGGGCCGCTGCATCGCCCGCTGCTTGGAGCACTCTTCGGACGTTGTTTCGGCCGCTGTTTGGGCAGCTGTTTGGACCGCTGGTCCGGCCGCTGCTTGGACTGCTGCTTGGACCGCTGCTTGGACCGTGGGTTGGGCCGCTGCATGGACCGCGGGTATGGGCCGCTGGTTGGGCCGCCTTAGCTACATCACCCTGGTATGCCCTCCACGCCTGGTGCGACCCGAGATCCCATGTCTTCACCACCAAATCAAACTCTCGTTCTCCCAGCTTCACTGTCGTGATATCTCCGTCATGGAGCTTATCTGGCGTCAATTCGTTCTCGAATGGTCGGAACGCAATCTGCACACTCTGCCCCCCCATTTCGAGATATCCAATGGTATCTTTGGTTTTGGTCTCGTACCCCGTGGAGAATGCGCCTAACTCGAAGTTGGCGGCTACCCAGCCATAGGCCGCCTCTTCTTCTCCGGTGATCGTTTCGTACTGGCCGAATCGTACTCGGGGCGAGCCATAATGTGATCTTGGATACGTGTTATGAAAGCATCGTATACTCCTGCAAATTCCCGCTGGAAGACCCGCATGCCCGCTGTACCCAGGACGAATACCGGAACCTGAAGTGCTTGCAGCGCTTCAACATCTTGGACGTCAAAGGCCGTGAGGAGATTGTTGCCGGGAGCGTTAACAGCAGGGTTAAAGATGGAGTCCAAGTACGCCTCCAACCTTCCGGGGGCGATGTATGTCTGAATACCCCCTTTCGCTGAAGTTGCTGTTAGAGAGAGTCAACATGATTAACTAATGCATGGTACGGACCTTGCTTGCCCTTGTAGGCTAGGGTGACTTTGGGGGCCAAGTCGTCTTTCTGCCACTCGTAAGCATAGAGCCTTGTTCCACTTGACCCAGCGTCCAGTACGATGATGCCTTCAGTCGTACGAGTCAGGATATGTCCAATAGAATAAAAAGTTCACGTACGACCGAGTTTGTTGCCCATGGGTTATAGGATAATTGGTGTTGAAAGTAGGATGGAGATGCTGCGAAGATGTCGATTCGAGTGAAGCAACAGCACGATAGACATCAGCTTTTAAGTGAAATCCATCGCTGGTAGTATCCCACTTCTGAACGAGATACAGCGAGCCACTTTCCGAGGTGAAAATGTATGGTCTGTGCGGTGAGCCTTGTGATGCACTTAAGTCGATAATCATCGCCAGGAACTTGATCTGGGAACCGCGCATGTAACAGGTTGTATGCCTCTGTGGCGTAGAAGCATCCCTATTTCAATAGCAGCTTGGAACGCGGCCCTTTCAACCCCTGAGAGCCGAGGACGCGCTCCCGTCCGCGGATGAGCTCAATGCCCTCGAGCTACCGGGAGATTTAGCTCTCGAGGTCATCTAGGAGCGCGACGTGCAGAAAATGGGTGAACCCGTACTGGTGAGGGCGTCGAGATAAGTCAAAGTCGCCTCGCCCCAGTCCTCGGATCGCACGAAGGTTTCATTGGTTGCGCGCCATGGACTGCGGAATTCCAGTTCTAACGGAAAGAAACACGATCAGCTGCCATCTACTGCGATACATTGGCGATCATAGACCTGTAGTGAATGTTAACCATGACCAGTCGCATAATCGCCGACGGAGATACGCGAAACTAGATAAACATAATGGGGCCACAAGAGGGTGAATCCGCCTCTATACAGAATGCACGATTGCCTAGCGAAACAATTGGGAGCCGGGTAATAGTTCAGAAAGATTGGAAAATATCTTCAGAGGAACAAACAACTCACCGCATTCGAGTTTTCGAGATCACCAATAAGATGAACAGTCAGTTGGGCAAGACCCCAATCTTTAATTCAATCAACATGGTGGCTTCTCAGGGGCTCGTTGTTCGGCTCCCGTATCACAGAACCCAATCTCCTTTTGTCACCGGTCATCAGTCCCTGCTCATTCACCGTTTGGTCGGGAAACTGCCAGTGTATGAGCTACGAGCAGCCTCGAGGCCCATCAGGGATTCCAGCCATTTTCTAGCAAAGAGAATCAGTCAGCGAGATATGGCGCTGGTCCAGACACGTCGTTTGAGAAAGTTGAACCGACTTTGAGTTTACATCAGGGCACTGATCGGCGTGCAGATTCGCACTAAGTACTTCGGAGATGCGCGAATTGAGTTGACAGAGTTCGGTTCGAAGTCGCATGGGGCAAGGACGCATAAGTGGATATCGTCCGCATGCGGTCTATCGAGAATCAGCACAAACTCGTCAACACTAGGGACGCTCAAAATAGACTTACACGTCGTGTAGCATTTTCGAGTAATAGTAGTGCTTGCTTAGTCTCTCGAAGACAGACTCTATACGTTCCTCGTTCCTCGTGTATTTGGGAAGTGCCAATCGCGTAGGCCACGAGTCCACTGCGGCACTTGTTTCTTGATATCACAGTTGATCGTTTGTTTGCCAACGTGGTCCCGCCACCGTCAAGTAGGTTCCATGTGATAAGGTATACATATTGATTTACAAAGGAACGTGTGGTGGGGAGTCGTAGTGGTCGTCGTGGGTGGAGAGGTACATAGAACACAGCCGCTAATGATGTAAGGCAACCCTCCACGATCGTATGTTAACTAGTGCCTGACCCCTCATTTCGCCGTGCTTGCTGTTTCAGGCTGTTTCCAGTTTCACTCGCCGCTCAGAGAATCGGGATCACGATGTTAGAGGTATCCTCCCCCTTCCCCCCCGCTTTCAAAGTATGCATATCTGGCCAGCTACTTAATACTACATTGCAGATACAAATTCCAATCGCGACGTCCAACATGGTCGACTTCGCGTTCTTCCAGAGCTCACAGTTCAACCAACGCGCAGCTCTCACGGCAATCAGTTTGTGCTCTCATCAAACGGGTACATATGTACGCTCGCGCATTCCGAATACCCGTCGATGGGCTTCAACTCGCTCATGAACTCCTCCACCAAACATTTTCCGCGTACATCACCAGCTGGGACACTAGCAACGGTGCTGCTGCTGGGATGGGCATTGCGCGCTCGGACTCTGACGGCTAGCCTGGGGACCCGCAGCCGGATTTGCACATCGACTACGAGGGACAAGTGGGAGATTGGGGGGATGCATGAAGGAAGAGGGGAGACTTCCCGGTTCGGCCACTGCCGTTCACCCGAGCGCAAGCTGACATCGCAGCCGCCGTCGCGCGCCTCTGATCCTTCACGCTCCCAACTGCCCATTGATCCACGCACCTTGGTCGTGAAGCACCAACACGTACCGCATCGTTGATTGCGCGCAGGCACCACCGACTTCGACGGGCTG
>KV417495.1:481562-494732 GCA_001630335.1 Athelia psychrophila | reverse complement strand
TCTTGTTATCACCTCTATATGCAAATCTTTCTATTGGATTTATCTTGGAATTGAAGTAGGGATGAGGCTCTTCAACGAGGACGGGCTGGACATCCGACCGGACTCAATACGAGATGTCCTCAGGCTTCACCTCGAGCTCAGGCCCACCCCCGGCTTCGTCGTTAAATCCAGCACAACCACCCCCTTCGTCCTCCTCCGCCCCCCTGCAGCTGCGTCTGCACCCCGCAACCCAAACCTCCTCGAGCCAGCCGACGCAGCACAGACCGGCCTCCCCCTCCCCGCGGCCCTCAAAGTCTTCATCAACATCGCATGGACGCGCACGTACCCCGCCCCCGGCCGGGTCCGAGGACATCATCCAGTGCGCGATGCTCGGCATGGACGAGGACAAGTACGACGCCGCGCAGCCCGAGGAGGGCGGGTACTACGTGCCGGTGGTCGTCTCGGCGCCGCGCGAGGACACGGACAAGAAGGGCGCAAAGGCGCTCGTGTTCGACGCGGTGTTCCACACGAGCGTGAAGGGGCGGGCGACGCGCGATGAAGCGTTCAAGGCGTTTGTCGTCGATGAGTCCGAGCGCCAGGACACTGACTTTCCCCGAGCTTGCGAGCTATATCGTCTACGAGCATCTCCATTCCGATCCCTTTTGACATCGTGCGAGCTAGCGCTGACCCCCGCCCACCACAGAACTCGCCCTCCAGCGCATCGAGGCCCAGTCGCACGCCGGCAGGCTGCAGCTCTTCCGCCAGATCGGCACGCCCAACCTCACGAGCAAGGGCGCCCTCGCGCCGCGGCGCGTGCAGATCCCCAGCGCGCTCTTTGCCGCCGCCTCGTCCCCTGCCCCGTCTCCTGCTGCCCCTGACGCCCTCAATATAACTGGAACTGGAACCGGGACCGCAGGGAAGGCGAAGGGGAAGAAGCTCATCGAGGAAGTCGAGGGCCCGCCGAATTCGACGGGGATGCTAAAGGGAGAGGCGAAGAATGGGAGTGTGAAGGCAAAGACGAAGACGAATGTGAAAGGCATCCTCAAGCCCGCCCCCAAAGGACGCAGGACCGACGACCCTGCGATGGAGCTGGGCGAAGGCGGGGACGCGGATCAAGATCACCATCGCCGTGCCGCTGCTCGTAAGCCTCTTCTTCTCCTCGATTCCCAACACAACACATAACCCCCAGCACCAATATATTTTCGATTCCTTATGATTACGAGCGCTAACAACAACGATATGCACGCAGACACACGCGCACATCCCAAGCGCGACCCTCGACCTCGAGCCGCGCCGCATCCTCCTCGCAATCCCCGGGCTCTACGCGCTCGACGTGCCCCTCGACGCGCCCGACGCCGAGCTCGTCGCCGCGAGCGCCCATCTGGACAGCGACGGGACGACGACAGCGACAGCCGGCGGGGCCAGCTGGGAGGCGGGCGCGCTGGGGCTGAAGCGCGCGGGGGACCTCGATGTCGACGGGGCACGGGCGGAGTGGCGGGTGGAGGAGGGGTGTCTGGCCGTGTACGCCCTGTTTTCGCTGGTGTGTAGCCTTGGGAATGAAATCACGCCTTGTTCACGCGCTGCCCACACCGTTCATTCTGCCCCTACACAGAGCAGGCCTATACATGTGCATGTACATGCACACCGCACCAGATCCCCGCAACTCGCGCCTACATGGTGCACACCATTCGAACGCCCAGCACCGCGCCCACCATCAGCGTGTGCACCGTCGCTGGCACGCGAAGCTGCTGCGAGACCGGGCTGTCCCACCCCGCGGGGAGCGTCAGCGGGATGGACGCGGCGAAGGTGATGTTGGAGGCGGGGGAGCCCACAGCGTGTTCTGCCAGATGAATTTGGAATGCATAGATACATGGATTGATACGGAAGTGAAGCAATAAAAGACTATTGAGATGAGATCAAATGTGAGGTATAAAAGTAGTCCACTGAATGGTCTGGTATGCGCCGGCGGAGAGTGCGCTCAGTGATGTAAAGGAGAGGATTATGAGAATGAGGCGAGCGGCGACATAAATGATGGCAATGGGGGTGTATAGGGCGCCTAAGATGAGAGAGAAATCAAAATCAAACCATTCATTGATCATCGCGGCCACAATTAATCCCACAGGGAGAGCGATTGGAACAGTGATGATGGCGATGGCGGACGACCGCCACAGCTGCAGTTCGAGGTGTGTTTGGAACTCGGAGTACCAGGCCATGCAGTGCACTGCCCCAAACACCATCGCCACCAAAAGTGCAATGATGTCGGCGAACAAGGGGTCATCATCGCCGATGCACCCGGCCCAAAATGTCGGGACTCGCTTGCATTTGCTCAAGTCCACATATTTGTCCTGATTTCCCAAGACGTAAATGGCGATCCGCTCCCCAATTGAATCATAGCCACGTGCTCCGCTGTCCTCAACATCCTCTACCGGCACGCGAACCGCACAGCTGACATTGAGTGGCTTGTGCCACCAAGCAATGTACATGGCCACTGTCATGACCGTGTATGCGAGTGTCATAATCTCCAGGCTCGTCACTGGCAGGTCCTCTGCACGTCGTACAATGCACTGCACCACAAACCATAATGTCTGGATGATGGCGACTCCTTTGGACAATGCATCACCTTTGCTTCGGTCGGAGATCTCCTCCGCGGTGGGTGGCACAAGGTGGCCGCGCCGGACAAGCTCGACGACGTCATTCGGATGGAGAGGATGTAGTGACCCGTGACTGTTATAAAACTGGAATCCACCCATGGTGACCAAGTAAGCGTGTGACATCCCCCAGCCTGCACGAGATATAAGTACACTTCCAATACAAAGTATTTGGTACGCACACTGATCTGCCTTTGCAACACTTTGTGCAGCCGCAAATTGGTCACATTGACTGCCTCGCGCGACACATTTTTTGCATTTGTCAACAGCTCTGCGTGTACCAGTGGGATGGCGATTGATGAGCTGAATAGGTGTATTGTCCGTGTGGCGCACTACAGACTTGTCAAGACTCGAGGGACCATCTGAGTTCCCAGCGACCGCTTCCGCGTCCCTCTCTAAGCGTGAAACCTTTGAGTATATCTTGTTTTGCGCCTCTATTGCCTCCAATCTAGCTATCTCGAGCTTCCCGGTCAATTCCCAAGCCACAATGGCCTGCCGCAATGGCCAAGCCAGTATCCACTCCGGCGCGAGCAGGGCTACAACGAAGACGATGGCGGATTCCCTTTGGCCGAGAACGAGATCCCAGGCCCGCCGGGCGGTTCTCGCGAAGACGTTGCCATGCCGGTATGGCTTTGGCTTTGGTGCCGGGACGTTCCGGTGAACTGCGAACCAGACACACGCGAGGATCGTCACGAGACAGCTCACGACGATCTGGTCCATGGTTCTGCATCGCTTGATGTCGGTGCAGCTCTCCGCAGCGGCGGTGGCGTTGGTGAAGTCGGAGATTTGGAATGAGGAGTTGTTGGCGGTTGGAATGGAAGTGATGTTGGTGTCGACAGGGCGGGCATCGACGCCACTGAGAGCGATCGCGACTAGCGAAATGGTCCAAGAGGATAAAGGTAGCATAGGTGTTGAATTGGGCAAGTGTTTTCGATTTGGAGCTTGGAATGTGCGACTTCAGAGAAGATGGGGTTTGAACTTGAAGCGACGGTTGGCGATAGATATAAGCACGAACGTTGTGCAGCGAGGCGCAAATGCGCATCGAGGGTTGCAGATATAAGCAGCTAGCTTGTAATTGTGAAGAGTGGTAGATCACAGGGTGGGTCCGTTAATGTAGCGTCCCGCTCTGATCTGCGCGGCGAACGCGAGGTGCACCGCTGGGTAGCCCTTTGAGCGTGCAGCGCGATGGCATCCAAAATCCGTCGTGATTGGGTCACTACGCCTCCAAAAACATTCGTACATGCTCAGGCTCAGGGAGGCTTCAAAGATAAAGAATGATGCATATGAGTGCCATTGAATAACAAAGCACAAGCACGCCTCGAGGAGTAAGGGCACACGGAACTAGGCGGCCAGCGTGAAGAGCGGTAGATCCCGTTTGTTTGGCATTCTGCTCTGATCGGCGTGCAGATTCGAACTAAGTACAGCGGAGATACGCGGTACAGGTCCGCTTCGAAGTCGCAAGCCAAGGAGATAACTGGATATCGTCCGCATGCGGTCAATCGAGAATGTGAAGACCGGTACTAGTGCCAGAGTAGCTTCATGAATTTTGCATCCTGCTCTGATGCGCGTGCGTCCAGCGAGCCTCCAGACGCACATCCAGTCCCGGGGATACAGATGCTTTTGAGCAACTTTTCAAGTTTCGAAAGCGATAGCCAGGATCGTTCTTACTTAGTTGGGCCACTGCGCCTCCCAAAGCGGTCATAAATTTTCGGAGCGGCACGCTACTTCCGATCTGGCTTACTCTTCGTTGTGCAAGTTGTAAGCGCTGCTTAGCCTGATAATGGTTATGATTGAATAAGCAAGGACGAAAAGAAGACGAGAAGAGCGAGAAGGGGGATGCTAGTGTATATGGTAAAATAAGGAGGATATATTGAATAAGGGGAGGGAATGGGAGAGTGAATAGACTACTCCACGAATCGCTTGAGTGGGGTAATGCAGTAGGGAAAGACGAGACGGGGCTGGAGGATACGTGCCGTACTAGTAAACGAGAGGGATGTGTAAATATGTAGGGGGACTGTTGGAAAAGAGACACAAGACAAGAAGAAGGGGGGAGAGGCGGGAATCACGGAGTGGTAGCGGGAAGTAAGGCGGAAGACACAGGTATATATAATGTATGAATAGGCGAGCGAAGAGCCGATAGCCGACATGCAAAGGGCAGGAACGAAGTTGAAGAAGGGGAAGCAAAGTGCGGGAGAGCAGACCGGAAAGGATGGGACAATGGGACAACGGAGACCAGATAGGAGAGGAGGGGGCGCGAGAATAAGAGGCAGAAGCAGCTGGAGGGGACATACCAGCAGAAACAAGAAGCGGAGGGCTAGAAAAGGGAACAAGAAGGTAAATAACCCGCGAAGAAGGAATACGCACTGAGTGACTTTGTGATATCGCGAAGAAGCCCTCGAGCTCGATGAATATGGCGCCGGCCCACGTCAAAGGGGCTGGGCGAACGTTGGCAAGAGAGAGATCTCCAAGGATGCTAACAGGGTGCTTGGAGTGTTTTGAGACATGCTGGGGGAAGGCACGGACCGAAGGAAAGTCCAGCGAATGCAGTGATCGCGCAAAAATTTTGTATACACTAGTATAGTATAGTATTGTCCTCGAATTCTGACGAGAGGCTTTCTGAGGCTTTGAAGCCGAAATGATTGAGAATCGAATAAACTGGTAGCAAAGGGTCGAAAACCAGCGAGGACCCCGGATGCAGTGTCGAATTGTATTATTAAATGATGAGCTACGGTTTTGCTGGAGGCCTCTTGCTCTCTGACCAATATAAACGATACATGCTGAAGGATCCGGTATCACAATCACCCGAGACACTTTGCTATATCAGCTGTAGGATAGCGCTTGGAGTCGTTGGTACACCCCTCAGCGAGTTCGAATCGACAAAGGAGCTCTTTCGGGTGGTTGCTGATGCAACGACAGGTGGTTTTCAGTAGCAGTCTGAATTCCAGCCATAATCTGACACCCCATCTTCAAGGTCACGACGACGCCTTCACGAAACCTGGAATACTCCACAGAGACATCAGTGTTGGCAACCTCCCGATCACGCGCGAGCTCGAAGGTGATCACACTAAATGTATTATCATCGATTGGGATTTGTACAGTCTAATCGAAGATATCGGCCAAGAGCCTCGCCGTTCAGCACGTATAGTAAGCTCCTCATACATAGAATTACGCGGCTTCAGCTAACTGAAGTTGCAGGGCACATGGTTCATTTCGTGTCATCTTTTACAGAACAAACCAACGATGCACACGATAGTGGACGATCGGGAATTATTCCACTTGTTGACTTGGCTTGCGTTAAGACACGTCAAACACAATTTAGCACCAGAGGAGACCGCCGACCGCTTAAAAACATTCGGTGCGGTGAACTGGGACCACAAAGGAGAACCGTGCGGCGGCAGTGACAAACAGATTAACCTTCGAAATGGACGCCAGATTCCGTTGCACTTGGAATTCGAACACGTTAGCCACCTCAACCTTCGCGTTTTGCTCGTCCGCTGTTGCCCGGTCGCAGATGTTCAATACCAGCTGTTCATCATCAGGTATGTCCATATAGAGGGATGCTACAGGGAATGTAATTCGAGTTAGCATTTGTCGAGGGAGGACATATAAGCAACCAATCACCAATCAACTCAGCCAGCCCACCTACTGTGCTTGAAGATGTTATAGCTTTTCGATCATCCGTCACACTACTGCGACTGTTGTGGCGAGACATGGCATTCTTAGCATTTTTCTCTGCGGTACTGCCTTGGCGCGATTTTCGTTCCTTGTTATTCTCCTCCTGCCACCATCTTTGCGAGAATATTTTCATGGTTTCCTCTTTTGAATGTATCAGAGAGCTAGCGTGTGGGTTCTCGGCGGAAGTGGATTTGATCCATGACTTCCAACTAAGGAATGGGATTATGGCTATGACCTTCTTGATCGCCTCGACGTCTTCCCCCTTGCCATGCAGCGATCCATTGACAACCTTGTCGAGCTTCAGGGTTGGAACGCCCTGCTCCTGATACTGAACAAACATAGCTGCCCATCCGAATGAGCCTCCAGCACAACAGGTCAACCATTTGACCACTAATGGGCCGGGCCACTGTGGATACAAGGGTGGTTGTTGCGCGTTCCCGATCTTCAAGAAGCAGCACTGGAAGAATTTTTGAATGTCGCGATCTATATTCGCGTCGATGTTTTGTAATCCGAATCCGATTTTGAGGTCTATGCGACGACAGTCGTCTCGGCACGAAGGGTTGACGGCCGTGGTCTCGACTTGTCACCAATAGTTTAAGGCATGGGCGACTCTTCGCCTATCTTGCGATGGTGCCTAGGAAGACTATGTGTTGTGCGGACTGCGACGGATCTTCTTCGCATTCATCCAACGCGTCGATGACGATAACTGGAAATCACATTATGAGATCCTCTTGACGGGCGGAGACACTGAAACGATCGCCCATGGCTGGGTAGCGTCTTCCCATAGCTTCATTCTCCTTCGGGGAAGCCATGTATGTTTTCCATTTCACTTCCCAGCACTTCGTCGACGGCTCCTCGACGAGATATTTGAAATGCAGCTCCATGTCCGCCCTCGCTGGTTCCACTTTGTGCTGCCTGATGTTTCTCGTAACCCTCCTCGCCACTTCGGGATGCATGTGAGCGAGGTCAGATGCAATGGTACGCCAAATGGCGACAAGGTCACTGAGAAGGTTATCATCCCGGGACGAGAACCAGTACCCCCCCAGACGGCCTGCCTCCTGTAAATTCGACACCAAAGTCGAAGCGATCGCCGACTTCCCTACTCCTTCCCCGATGGTGTTCAGGAACGATTTACGCTGCGCAGACTGATGTGGTCCTGATCCACATTCGTCTATTATGTCGATTACAATGACTGGGAATTGAAAGACGCGGGACTCTCGGCTGGTCGCGAAGCTGACAGCGTCTCCCATGCTGGGACATAGTAGGGAAGGATGTTCTTGAACTTTGCCGTTGTCGCCATTCGACGCTTCGACAAAATTGCTCCAGCTCTGCTCAAGGCAGTTCTTGGAGGGGTCTTCTATATGATATTCGAAATGCAGATTGATGTCTGGCCTTCCTGGGTCAATCTTCCTTCGTCGCATGTTCCTCGCCATCCTCTCCGCCATGTCGGAGCGCATACCAGCAAGGTCGGACGCAACGGTGCGCCGAATGGCGATAGGATCGCTGAGAAGATCGTCGTCCCGTTTGCACATGAAGTACCCGCCCAGACGACCCGCCTCCTGTAAATTCGACACCACAGTTGATGCAATGGCGGACTGAAGGCGAATGTATATATGATGTATGGATACGCGAGCAAAGAGTCGATAGCCGACGTGCAAAGGACAGGAACAAAGTTGAAGAAGGGGAAGTGAAGTGCGGGAGAGCAGACAGGAAAGGATCGGACAATGGGACAAAGGAGACCAGATGTTAGCAGATTATCGGGGATTGGGAACATCATAGAGAAGAGGCAAGTCGATAGCACAGTGATCAAGAGATGTTGGGTGTTGCAACGTATTGCTGCCTGCAGAGACGCCCCCAAACGGACGTTTATTTTGGGTCTCGACAAGGGCGCACGTCAGAAAGTATTGGGTGGCGGATGACAGTCATGACGCGACGTGATTGGCCCGGAAGTCTCGGCCGATGCAGAAGGGATCTGCATGTGAGACTTGAGCTCCATAGACAAAGCTGAGCGAGCGACAGGGGATCATTGAAGACATCACGGAAATGTGATGAAGAGTGAACACCAAAAAGTGTCAAGATATCGTGAATGAAATGGAATAAGGGAACAAAGACCCGGGTTGCGAGGACTGATATATTGACGAAGGATATCCCAGATCATACAGCCATGAACATCTTAGACAAGATCCGCATATCCACACCAGTGGAGCCCGTAAAACAGGAGCCAATGGATATTTTCAGGACAGTATACGTAACACCAATCTTCACATAAAGCACGTACATCTCCGTTTACATAGAACCTGTTGACGATAACCAGAAATGCGATTACTCTCTGGTTTAACGCGCCAGAGCAGAGCAGCAGTCGCGATGTCTAATATCAGCACGCCGACAGACGCCCGCCTGCTGCGAGAAGAATGAACACGTAAGCCACACATCCAAGAAGTGGGGAGCAAAGAAACAACGCACCATACCCGAGTCCGCATGGTGCTTGTTCGCGTCGAGGTCCGCATGTCCGTCCGCATACGACGAGGGCTCCGAATCAACGATGGAGGCCGTATCTGCATCTGTCAGCCATGAGGGCTTCGTGGACCGAGGACTCTGGCGTCTCGAGCTGCTTGACCGCCACCGTATCATCCTTCCGGGCTCGGAGTCGGTTTACTCGCGTCGCGGGTCACTCGAGTTGTCGCGAAGGGACGGGGTACATAGTCGTGTGACCTCGTCGTGATCGTCGGCTCCCGTGGTCTGCACTTTGCGAGCGAGCCAGAGCGAGGACGCCCGCCTGTGTTTGCGGTGGTGCATTTCCGGCGATGTCGTGGTCGGTCAGAATCGGTGCTGAGACTTCTTGGGCTCGGCGCTGTTGCGAGTCCGCCGCGAAACCCCTTGGAACCGCCGCCTCCTGAGCCCAAACTCGACGCGGCGTCCTGTTGGCGCAGTGGCGCCATCATTGCAAGGCCCGCATTGAATGGAGCGGTAGTGTTGCCTAAGCTAGACTTAGGCAGTCTTCGCCTTTAGCTTCCACTCTTCGCTTGTGGGTGAGAGGCGCTCCCTCTCCGTCGCCCACTCTTCACGGACGGAGGACCACTGGCCTTCAGTCTGTTCCCATTTGGCAGGGATGTCGGTCAGAGACTTAGTCCCAGGCTGCGCTGATGTAGGCGCTGGCGGTGGTGGCGCTTTGACGACGGGCGGGGCTTGCTGGGTGGTTTGAACGAGGCTCTCAAGGGCGTTGATTTTGACTCGATAGCAGAGATGGTGCTTGGGCGGCAGTGTACTGTACTTGGCGCGAGGTGGACAGGCCCAGCGCGGCTTCGAGGTGGATGTATAGCGCAGTCAGGCGCTCGGTCAAATCCTCCATAGTCATGGTGTGCTTCGGGGAGGCTGAGCGTGGTGCTTCTCTTCATCCTGTGGATTCGACATTCTCAAGTGGGTTGGTTCTGGCGTGCGTGGGCGACCCAGTTCTAACCGCCGTCTTCGCCACTTCATGTTATGGTGCGCGCTCCTCGTCCTCCTCGGCGAGGAGCTCCAGCTCGGGGGAACCACTGTGCAGATGTTGCGGGCGACGTCGTCGTCGCCCGCAAGCTCCTCGACTTCCTCGTCCTTCAACGACCCCTTCTAGCCTTCGAACAGCGACCTCAGTAATAAAATCTCCCACTTGATGGCCTCGCGCTCCGCAGAAGCGTCTTCGAGCGCCCGGACTTTGCTTACGTGGCTGGCGAGGGAGGACTGGGTGTTGTGGAGCCGGGCCTGGAGCTCGCTGAGTGCAAGCGGTGGGGCAATCGGCTCTGGAGACGATGATTGGGTGGGGGGTGGTCGTACTGGAGGGAGAGCTTGGGGATAGGAACCACAGTCGGCGCTGGCTCGGAGCTACGCTCACATCGCTACTGGGCCAGATGATGACCATGGGCAAGCTGGCCATGTTCGCGTCGAAGCCCATGGAGATCGAGGCAAGGGAGGAGGTGAAGGTGCATCGGGGGTGGCATTGAGTCACCTGTTAGCCCATACAGCGATTTCGTTGTGAGGGACTGCGAGTTGGTGTTAGATAAGTATACACGGAGAGAGCAAGGGACGCACCTGTATAATGTCACAGCGCGAACTGCGCCGAGTGCGATGACAACACTCAGTCATGGCTGCTGCATAGGAAGAAGGACTCAGCCGAAGCGGGCAATATGGCAGGGGCAGCTGTACATGAGGTGTCGACCGACGTTTTGGCGCAGGTGGCGCAGGCTTGCAGGCGAGGAAGGAAGATACAACGAAGGGGGGCCAATGTTCGTGAAGGTGATGCTTGCGGCGACGGGTAAGCAGATTGAGGATTGAGACGACAGGAGAACGAAGGTCACGTAAAATGATCGGCGACGGGCCTTTGACAGGGTTTCAGGTGGCGTGCCATGCATGCCAGTAACGGCCACTGACAGCCGAGCGCTCTCACCAACAGTGCCACCTTATGCACGGCTTTAATATCAAGAATGTCAGAGACCAGAGCCGATTTCAAGTCACGAAACCCAGAATGTTTGTGAGAGAAAATATGTAGATGGTAAAGGAAATCAGGATACTCACTCGGAGCTAAGACAGTTGAATAATACCGAGGTAGGCTTTACGCTGCCGTAGGCGTCTTTTCGGCCTTTAGGTCTTTTCACTGAACCTCAACAATCAGTGGATTTGCAACTCACCTTCTAATCGCTAACTCTTGTTATCACCTCTATATGCAAATCTTTCTATTGGATTTATCTTGGAATTGAAGTAGGGATGAGGACCTTGAGGCTCAAGGTTTGTGTGGAGCTTGACGTCGACACCGCCAGCAGGCGGTAGCGGTAGTAGTGACAAGGTCAGCGAGAGGGACACCCTAATTAACACCGGCGCTACTAGTTACTTACAAAACTAAAACTACAGAGAGAGTAGAATCCGCGGGATATGTGGGGGTAACGGTAGTAAATACAGCGGCGAGCGGAGTAAGAGTATTAGGAGAGGAAATGTAGTGACTCGCGTGAGGGGCGGCCGCGTATGGTCTGGTAAGTCACCTGATGAAAATATGGAGTGTAAACTAGAGTAGAGCTATCAGAAAATAACGAAGTGAAGGCATAGTTAGGTACATAGATACGTAAGGTTTAAATAGACCGTCTTGTGCGACACCCGAGGGGGCGGAGGTTGTAGTGGAAGCGGCGCAGGTAGGGCGACTGCGAGGGGCGCCCCACCCTGTCGGGCCAGAGCGTCGTCGAAGCGCACGGTCGCTGCCACGTGTGCGACTACCACCCGCGCCACGACCCGCAAGCTTACCACACGTGGTACATCCGCGCTCAACGCCCCTAGACCACGCCACACGTACATGTACGTGTACATATCCGGACGAGACACATCCCCGTCTTACTTGCCACACCCGTCGCGCACTTGTTCCGCACTAAAGTAAGGGTTCCGATGTGTGGTCGCTTTTGTCCCGCATGTGCCGGTCTGTGGGGAGGAGGTGGGCGGTGAGGCGGGCACGGGGCAGCTGTAGCTCCAGGGGGCGCGCGAAGTCGGGGTCGCGCGGGCGGAGGGTCGACCGGGGCGGCCGACAGCGACAGCAGCAGGGCAGCGACAGTTCTACCCGCGAGCGCCGCTGCTCGAGCCGCAGCCCGCGCAGCTCCCCGTGCAGCTCGCGCATCTCGGGCCCCTATCGCTCCTCCTACGCCGCGCCGAGCTCCAGCTCCCAGCGCGAACCCTACACGCGCACACAGACGCATAGCAATAACAATCGCGAGCATTAGTATTCCTTAGCTTTTATATAACCACGACCCCCAATACACAACACAACCCTTAGTTCCTCCTCTTCCCCGAATGCTCGTCGCCGTGCCGCTACCACTAGAACTAGGCGCAGGGGCGGAAGCGGGTCGAGGTGGCGCCCCAGCAGCCAGGACGCAGGAAACCCCCGCCCCCGCCCAACTCCTACGGAAAGTGTAAGCAGAAGCAGAAACGGAAGTGTGAGGGTAAGAAGCGGAGAGGGAAATCATAGGGAAAGCTTAAGCCGCCCGGGAGCTGAAGGAGCTACTCGAAGAACGGGAAGCGGAAAGGGACGCCAGGGCCAAGGTCAAGGTCAATATAACTCCCGCAGTCCCCGTCGTCCTCTGCCCCGTCCCCTTCTCCGCCGCCGTTTCTCGCGCGACCCCTAGACGTGCGCGGCGCCGCGCTCCCGCGGGAACGAGCACTCCAACCCGCACGGCTAGACCGCCCTCTCGACGTCGGGCGGCCGCACGCTGACCCGGAGCTACGCGACCTCCCGCTCAAGACACCACCCGCCCCCAGTCGCAGTCGAGCGTGCTACAGTTTTCCCTAGCCTTACCTCTACGAGCGTCTGCTATATCGAGCGTTCGAGCCCCTTTCAGTCACAGGACCGCGAGCCTGAGTAGCTGCTGTTTGCGGAACTTGCGAAGTAGCGCGCAGCGGGCGGGGAAGTGCGAGCACACCTTGTGGCGCAGCTTGTGCTCGCGGAACCGCGGGAAGAACAGGCACAGGAGCGCGCCGCCGCTCTGCTGGTGGCCGTGCATCATGGGCGGGAGGAGCCCGACGCGCCGCAGCATGAACAGGAGCAGGTACGGCTCGTAGCGCGCGACCTACTACAGGAGCCTGGGCCGGCCCCCGCCCCATGCACGCGCAGGTACGCTACAACTACTTCTGAAACTCCCGGCGCCCCTCCCCCTCCGGCCAGACACGACGCAGCCGACCGAGCTCCTCCAAACCCAACGCCCCACGTCTGCGTCGACGTCCCCCCGCCTCCTCCTGCTTCCCCCACCAACACGACCTAAATTGCTGCTTCGGCCCCCACCCGGACTCGAGCTCCACTTCGGACTCCTGTAGAGCATAACTCAGGACAGCCTACAGGTAGGGTAGGAGCAACTTCTCGAAG
>KV417495.1:470644-481537 GCA_001630335.1 Athelia psychrophila | reverse complement strand
AGGGTGGCGGTTGTTGAGGAGTAAGGTTTAGAGGCTGGGGTGGTTGCGGTGGCGGCGGCGCGTCTCGACGTGACTGTAGTTCGCTACGTCTTGGTACCTGGTCTAGCAGCACTCGACAGAGCACTGCTAGGAGCGCACACAGACCAAGCGTCAAGTGGCCTTGCAGGGCCGTGGTTTCGGTCTCGGTATGGCCGTACCGTTGCAGAAGCACTCTTGGCGGGCCGCCCGGACCCTAGAGCAAGAGCCGGTTTCCCTTAGGCGGTAGCAGAAGCAACATCGGGACGAGCGCGGCCTCACCTATGACCGAACCCGTAACGCCGTCCGGTAACACCGAGCCTTCAACCGGGCCTTCGAGCTCTTTCGATCTAACCTCCGTTATCTCCGCGTTTTGTTCTATATGAGTTGCCAAAGTGCGAATCTCTCCCTGCGCCTTCGCCAGCGACCCTCGAGTCTACCAGGGAGCTCGGAACTGTTCAGACGTCACGCGGTGTGCCTGTTATGTGGATAAGTCGAGTAGTTAGCGGTAGGGTGACCTTGTGCGTCTCGACAACTGTTTACGCTTTTTACACAGCGCGCTCCGTCAGTTACACTGGTTAAACGCCGACGTGTTTCACAACGTTTCCGTCTAGTCACACGCATGGTTTATGAAACATAACCTTCACATGAATATAGAGCACGTCCGACCCCCTACAGTGTGCGAAAGAACCAGTAGTACCCACCTAAGGTCAAAATATTGTCAGTGCCCAGTGATGTAGGAGAGATAGGCCTACTGCAGCAGCTCGAACAGGCCGCGCCGGTGGAACACGGTGGGTGGCGCCTCCTCTAGAGGCTGGCTTCGTTTCCGCTACGTAACAGGTTTCCTCAGCGGTAGTAGGTCTGTAATACCAAACACTACGTCACGTAACATGCTGCACGTCTCCTGGACGGTCACTGCTCGGACCTCTAATACTGTGAGCGTATGTGCCAGTACTGTCACCGGTACATGTAACGAACCACCGTGTTCGGTGAGTTACAGTCGACACGCCAAGCGCACGGCCATCTCCTACAACCCCTGTCTCCTTGTGCGCCGATAGTAAGTTAACCCCTCGCCTAGTGGTAAATGCAGTACCCTTCAGTCCTGTTGATACACCTGAACTCGTTTACGTTCGCTCAGGGCTGTAAAACCCGGCCCACGTAGCCGCTACTACTGGGGAACAAGCGGCTGTAGTAACGTGAAAACCACCGCTACCACAAACCCCGTCACGTGACGTACCGGACCATGAGGCTCAAGGTTTGTGTGGAGCTTGACGTCGACACCGCCAGCAGGCGGTAGCGGTAGTAGTGACAAGGTCAACGAGAGCGACACCCTAAGTAACACCGGCACCACTAGTTACTTACTAGAGATGGAAGTGATGTTGGTGTCGACAGGGCGGGCGTCGACGCCACTAAGAGCAATCGCGACTAGAGAGGTGGTCCAAGAGAGTAAAAGTAGCATAGTGTTGAATTGGGAAAGCGTTTTCGATTTGGTGCTTGGAATGTGTGACTTCAGAGAAGATGGGGGTTTGAACTTGAAGGCGACGGTTGGCGATAGGTATAAGCACGAACGTGCAGCGAGGTGCAAATGCGCATCGAGGGTTGCAGATATAAGCAGCTAGCTTGTAATTGTGAAGAGTGGTAGATCGTAAGGTGGGTCCGTTAATGTAGCGTCCCGCTCTGATTTGCGCGGCGAACACGAGGTGTGCCGCTGGATAGACTTTTGAGCGTGCAGCGCGATGACATCCAAGATCCGCCGGGATTGGGCCACTACGCCTCCAGAAACATTCGTAGATGCTCAGGCTCAGGGGGCCTTCGCAAATAAAGAATGGTGAAGCATACGAGTGCCATCGCATAACAAAGCACAAGCGCGCCTCGAGGAGTATGGACACGCGGAACTAAGCGACCAGCGTGAAGAGCGGTAGATCCCGTTCGTTTGGCATTCTGCTCTGGTCGGCGTGCAGATTCGAATTGAGTGTAGCGGAGATACGCGGTACAGGTCCGCTTCGAAGTCGCAAGGTAAGGAGATAACTGAATATCGTCTGCATGCGGTCAATCGGAGAATGTGAAGACCGGTACTAGTGCCAGAGTAGCTTCATGAATTTTGCATCCTGCTCTGACGCGCGTGCGTTCAGCGAGCCTCCAGGCGCACATCCAGCCCCGAGGACATAGATGCTTTTAAGGTTTCGAAAGCGACAGGATCCTTCCAACTTAGTCGGGCCACTGCGCCTCCCAAAGTGGTCATAAATGTTCGGAGCGGCACCCTATTTCCGATCTGGGCTACTCTTCGTTGTGCAAGCTGTAAGCGCTGCTTAGCCTGAAGATAGTTATGATTGGATAAGCAAGGACGAGAAGAAGACGAGAGGGGCGAGAAGGGAGATGTTGGTGTATATGGTAAAATAAAGGAGGATATATTGAATAAGGGAAGGGAATGGGAGAGTAGAGTGAATAGACTACTCTGAGTCGCTTGAGTGGAGTAAACCAGTAGGGAAAGACGAGACGGGGCTGGAGGATACGTGCCATACTAGTAAACGAGAGAAATGTGTAAATATGTAGAGGAACTAATGGAAAAAGGAGACACAAAACAAGATGAAGGGGGGAGAGGCAAGAATCAGGCAGTGGTAGCGTGGAGTAAGGCGGAAGACGAAGGTATATATAATGTATGGATAGGCGAGCGAACAGACGATAGCCGATGTGCAAAGGGTAGGAACGAAGTTGAAGAAGGGGAAGTGAAGTGCGGGAGACCAGCCAGGAAAGGATGGGACAATGGGATAAGAAACAAGAAGCGGAGGGCTAGAAAAGGGAGGGAACAAGAAGGTAAATGACCCGCGAAGAAGGAATACGCACTCAGTGATTTTGTGATATCGCGAAGAGGCCGTCGAGCTCGAAGAGTATGACGCCTGCACACGTTAAAGGGGCTGGGCAAACGTTGGCAAGAGAGATCTTCAAGAAGGCGCAGAGGGTGCTTGGAGCGTTTTGAGACATGCTGGAGGTATGTACTATGTAGGGGGGAACCACGGATCGAAGAAAGGTCCAGTGAACATGGAGCTAAGGCAGGTAGAATGGTACCGAGACAGGTAGGCTTTACGCTGCCGCGGGCGTCTTTTCAGCCTTCAGGTCTTTTCACTGAACCTCAACAATCAGTGGATTTGCAACTCAACTTCTGGTCACTAAGTCTTGTTATCCTCTATATGCAAATATCCCTATTGGATTCATCTTTGAATTAAATGAAGCTCTTGGCATCTGGATGCGCTCGATCTACAGGGAACCTCAGGGCTCGGGCTTGAGCAGCGTTGAAAATGGCTTCAAAGTTCAACGCAGAGTCATACCTGCACAGTGACTCTGTGTATTATCTAATCTCATGATGAACACGGTAAATACCCACACATGCTCACATTATTTATGGGCCGAAGGGAATCGGTCCTCGGAACAACATTGGCTGCGTCGGAGTCACGTGCTGCGTGTTTGGAACACCGTGCAGCAATCCACAATCGTTCGATCGCCTGCAGCTGAACTCGTGATTTGTTTGTTGATCCAAAAGTCTAAATCTTGAACGCGACGCGCTGTTTGTTGTCGCTTAGACGCTCCAGGAGGTATAAGAACCGGAGCCCCTCCGCTTGCTTTCTTTCCTCACCTCTTCGACGTTCACCGCCGCAGACATCGACACTCTTCCAGCTGCCTTACCACCTTACCACACTTTATATCTCGCCATAGAGCGTATTTGCCGTAGTCTCGCACCACTCGGCATCACCCAACACACCTTTCCACAGCCACTCTCCCTCGTCCTCACATCTTCCCTCTCCCCGCCGTCGAGTATACCGCCTCCGACACCATCTCGCCAACGAGCGTAACCGCCACAGTCTCGCGCGACTCGGCACCAGCCCACATACGACAGTCTAGCGTGCAGCGGCGCGAGAGGCGACCACAACCACCACATCATGCTGCCTAAGGCAGTCCTCCTCCACCTGTTCCTCGCCATCAGCTTGGCGATCACCTCTCTCTGGGCGACGAACCCTGGCAATAACGTTGCCTTTTCAAGCAAATTTTTGGAAGCTCAAACTCTAGTCTTCGGGTTCGGAGAAGTTGTTGCTGCGCGGGTCGTCGGAGCGATGAGCGCCCTGGCGATCAAGGATATCCAGCACGATGTTCTCCAATGTGTCTATGACTCGGCGGGGATGGGGAGCAGGGAGACTGGCGAGGAGCTCGATGGCGGGGAGTTCGAAAACGAAGAGTTCCATCGCTGGGAGTTCGAAGGCAGGGGGTTCTATGGCGGGGACAGGCAGATCTCAGCCTACGAGTACGAGTGCGAAGACGACGACAGCGCCTTCCCTATCGATGTCCCCGCCGCCAGATTTGACGAGGGGGATAGCGAGGATTTCACGCGCGGAGAGATCATCTTCGTGTTCAGCGCACTAATAGGGCTATGTGCCATCTTCCGATCAATCGTAGTAAGTCCTCCATTCTTCTATTCTCTTATTTTATCAGACGCCGATTGTGACTTCCCTTTAGTGTTGGCTCGCCGCCGCTTCACAACCGCCGCAGATGCACCCGAGGACCCCGATCCCGATCCTAGTGAACCGCCAGACGGGGCGATCGAAGCCGCACAAGGGCACACGAGCCAAGAACCCACCCCTGCCAGTGATGCCGACGCCGTCCTCGCCGTTACTTCTGATGCCAACATCGACGACGCCACCGCGTCTCTCGACGACCTCGCACTCCCAGCCCCTGCCTCTGTCGATGCGAGCGCAATCGGCTCTTCTAGCATTGAAGGATCTGTCGCCATGGTCAAAGCCGATGCAGTCCCCGCCGTGGCTCCTGCTGCCAAGATGGACGTCTCTGCGGCTGTCGAAGTCCTCGCACCCTCTGCCCCTGTTGACGCGAGTGCCGCCACTGCCCTGGTCTCCGACGCCGCCATCCCCACCGCTTCTGTTATCGAGGTGCACACTGCCACACCCGCCAACGTCACTATCCCTGCCACGGTCGCCCCTATCGAGTATCTCTCTGCCGACGAGTTCCTCGCTGCCCACAAGGCCGCGCACTGGAATATCACCACGAACAAGACCCCGCACTACGGTCTTGGACCGCGCTGTGCAAGCGCCAAGTCTGGCGCCAACTTGAAGGCGCTCGAGAGACTCGCTGGCATTGAACAGCCGTTCTTCTTTCCATTCATGGCAGATACCGATGGCATCGCAACCAGCGTCAGGACACAGGTCCCTCACTACATCGGGCCCGACGATCTCCTCTACGCGGTCGCCATGAATGGGAACGCATGGATCGATCATACCGGCCCACCAGACGGGTGTGCCATTCTCCCTCGGCCGGGCAAGCCGGCCAACCCCTAGGCAGACAACGCCGACGCCTACATCGGGGGCGGTCTTCTTCTCTTTGACGCCATTGTTCTTACAAGTAAGCTCTCATTCTTATGTTCAATCAGTATCACTGCTAATTCAATTCCCTATCAGACCGCCGTCTGTCTCAACACTCACATATCCGTGTCACGATCTTCCAAGCAGCCGGACGCGGATCTTGACCTGGAAGTCATCGCCTCCTCCACTCCCCCACCCGCATCCCCGCAACAACTCGGCATTAGCGCTGTCCTTCGCGATAATGCTCCCGACTTTTATCAGGCCGAGTTGTCAACGGACGCGGAAGTACGAGGCGAAGACGCCCAGGACCAAGACCACACGACGACGACGACGACGACGACCTCGGACAGTGTCATCAGTGCGCCGCTTGGACTGATCACCCAAGCGGTTCACAAGACCGAGGTCGCTCGAGGACGACAAGAACACGCCAGGGACGAATGATAACGCCACTGCCTGCATATCGAGACTCCCCGACAATTTGGCACCACACGCATACACCTGACACTAAGTAAACAGATTCCGACTCTAAGTACGCGAAGTCGCTGATGAGGGAGGAGTCGCAATTGACCGACCCGGTGGCGATGGATGCACTGATTTTTACTCTTATATTATCTATTTCTCTATTTTTCTATCAGGCATATCTACCAATTCTGTGATCTACATATCCCGCCCGTCTTCTTATCTCCCTCTTTTTCCCTCCTCGAGCTCGTAACTTCCATATTTTCGACAATGTATCCCGAATGTATCTCACCATTTCATTTGTATCTCATACCTCTATTACCAAGGCCCGTAGCCCTTTCGTTGATGTATTCTGGCTTGTCTCATAATTTGATTTGTATCTCATGGTACTTACATGTGTTGTGAAACCGACCAACGTGTGTAAACATCCACCATCTCCAAAGAAGCTTGAGGGCTACTTAGTATTCGTGGCAAGGATATTTACGACGGACAAGATGCGGCTCTTGATAGTTCCCTGGTAAGCAACAAGTGTTATAATAGGTGAGGGTGCAGGATGGTACGGATTGCGTGCAGCATCGTCAGTGGTTGTGACTGTGGGCTCTGAGCGCTAGGGCTGATGCTGAAGGGGTCCGTCCGCTTGAGGTATGCTTACCCCCGCTCTATAACATGTCCTAACTTCTTCAATTAGAGTAAAGCCTCGCAGATTCAACAGGCTGGAAGCCTCCAAGCGTCGTCGTGGTGAGTAAGTGTCTGACAACAGGATGGCTGGGTCAGTTCGTGAAGTTTTCAATCTACGCACCAAAAGCCGCTGGGTTAATATCCCACTCTCTTTCCCAAAGGCCATCCGCTGCTTGTCCATATCAACGGCAATACCGCTATCGGACGGTGCTGACGGGTTTTCCATCGTGCCCTCCCGGTTGGCCGTCCGAAGATTCTTACTGATCACCACGCGCATCTGGCCTTCAAACAACGCAAGCTCGTTGGTGCCATATTCTTGGCTGTTTAAGATCATCCAATTCGGAGGAGGGGTATGTCCATCACTGTTGCTGCGATGCTGGGACAATACAAGGAACGACTTTTCTTTCAAGCTTTTGAGCACGGCCTGGATAGAAACGGGAGACGTTTGGGAGACGTCAGCTGCTTCGCAAATACGATGCCCAAGGAACTGACCAGTACGGCTTTTTCGCGCTCTGATGTTCCAGCCTCCCTCTCGAACGGATCCCATACGGCGAATCTGCAAGAGCAGACACACTTTCATAGATAACCTTGTGACCTTCCGGATCGTTCTCGGCACGAATGCACGACACACGTTATCCAAAAAATTCACCTGAAAGTCGAAATTACCTAATTACATAGTTGTGTCCCAGCACAGGTGCTCATCCATAACTGAGAGTCCACGTGTTGTCCTAAGATCCGAGCAGCATACTGTATCGATACGACCTTAAGTTTAGGCTGATTTCCTATGACCGAGGTTACTGACTAATTCACAAGTTCAGATGTCCTTGTGACGTGGAACGAACTTGAAAATGAGGTCTAGAATGGCAATCCGCCTGCCTTTTTGATGGCTTGGGCGAGGCTCGGGCATAGAAATATGCCACAGAGAGCAGACAGGAAATGATTGGCCAATGGGACAAAGGAGACCAGATGTTAGCAGATTATCGTGGATTGGGAACATCGTCGAGAAGAGGCAAGTTGATAGCACAGTGATCAAGAGATGTTGGGTGTTGCAATGTATTGCTGCCTGCAGAGACATCCCAAAACGGACGTTTATTTTGGGGTCTCGACAAGGGCGCGCGTCAGAAACCGCGACCTCCACAAACCACGCCTCGGCCTCGTTAAGCTGCATGAGTCATGACCTCCGCGGTGTTCTCAAATGGCTTTTGTCGTGTATATAACAATCGTCCTCGACGGCCCTTAACTATCGCAGGAGCCCTGGCCCTCTGACGTCAATGTAGAGAACATTATTATCTCCACGCAGCGAGTCTGGCCTTCACTCCGCACCGTGCCTCTACGGCGTCCCAGTCTACGCTTTGTAGAGGGCAGAGCAGGCACATCAGTCTTGTGGCTATCGAGGCTATCCTCAAGGTGCAGACCTCGTCGTCCACATCCTAGCAGGCGCTGCTTGTGCGCAACATCGTAGCGAACCTGCTTGTCACGAGTTGCCCCTATCTACCTGTCATACGGCCAACACATTCCATCCGATTCCATATCGTTCCACATCCTTCCACATCATTCCATCGCATTCTATTCTATCACGGACTTACTTCACCCACGACACGTGCCGACGTTGCTCCGCGTTCATCAGCACAACCTTCACGCGTCGCATGTCTATCCACGCGTCGTCCACTATCAACGGATCTTTACATACACATCTATGACTCCCCGGGCCCCTTATTGTCATATACGCTTACCCTTAGGGCCCCGGATCATCAGTACGATTAGATTACAGTTAGTACAAGTAGACAGCGACTTAGACCTTGAGACCTTAGCTTATCCTCTTTGTCTCAAGGTACAGTCACACTTACACTATTCTGAATACTATCTAACTTTGTCTCAAGTGACTTGTATTCGCTCTCAACCACAAGGGTTGATACCTCACTACACCGCTATTCTAGCAACCCCACTATAAGGCCCATCTGGGAACGACTACGAATACACGTCGTAACATTAGGATAAGCTACCATCACCAGATCAGCCTATTCACCTGTACTCTTGAGTGAACTTCGAGTTCCTCGCTTACAATTACTATCAGACACCCTCTATCCGGAAGCGTTAGCCTCGAACATCCGTCTAGAGACATTCGGACTCTTGAGCAGCAAGCCGCGGTGCAAGTACCCACAACGACGTCCGATCTCGCCTACGTCTTGGCCAGCTTCGCACTTCTGATCACCATCCTCATCGCTACTAGGCCAGCTGAGCCCGTACGCGAAATCCTACCAAGAACTAGAAACCCCGATCACCGACCCCTCCGTCGCCAACGATCATACTTTACACCACCTCGAGGCCTTCCACCTCCACCAAGTCCACGTTTCGAAGCACTACCGTATCCGGATCTCTAAGAAAGTTTTCCATCGTGTCTTCCCGATCATCCTCCATCGATCCAAACGACTCCAACCCCGGTCCACTAGACCACAAAGCAAAAATCCTCCGACCCATTTGGTACATCGGCAAAAGACGCCACACCCACTTCCGTGTCCGATACACAGTAAAGAAGCCCGTGGTCACTGCACCTCCTCCTAACCACTATAACCTTCGACCCCAAAACCGCGTCCTTTACCACGATACACACCGTCGAAAGATCACCTCGAGACGTCACATCAAACAGGAAGTTACTTCGACGCACTCTCAAACCACGAGGGAGAGGAGTCAGACACTCGAAGGACCAACACCCCAAGCTCTTTATCCTTTAACATGGGATCTGAGGGAGCGGATACAAGAATGCCGGTCGACCCTACTGAGGCGTTGATTGCCCAGATCGATCAACAGGCGCTCACGGACTATGTCGCACAGCGCGTCAGAGATGCTATCGCCGCAGCAAGCGCAAACATACCAGCCCAGGCCCAGGGTCAAGCCCCAGCCGACCAACAAAGTCTCATCAATATACTACTACAACTCTCGGAAAATGGCAAACAGGCCAACGCAACGGCCCAAGCCAAAATCGAAGCTGACGCCAATCGAGAAACAAAACCCGATCGCCATGAAAAGATCGGTACGGTTCCCGCCAGATTCAAAGGCGAACGAAGCGATGCAGAACGTTTCCTCACCGGACTGGAATGGTACTTCGAGGCCAACGCCATGGTCTATGACACCGACGAGAAGGTTTTATCCCTCGTCTATGGGTTGTGCGAAGGCAAGGCGGGAGAATGGGTCCAACCTTATATGAGAAACACCCTCGACGCCAAGATACAAGCAGCCAAGGCTCCAACCCACCACAGCCGCAATGGAAGCGTCGACTCCTTCGACTCCAGTGTCTCAGACGATGAAGAAGACGATGTACAAATGTCCTTCTTTAAGGATTCGGACTACCTCATGAAGGACTTCGATGATTTCACAGTCAAGTTCAAGGAAGCTTGGTACCCGACAGACCCCAAGGCAGACGCCAGGAACGCCATCGAAAGGATGTCCCAGGGCACACTCACGGTGTCCGAATACTCCAGCAAGTTCAACATGGTCGCCATGCGGACCAAGTACCACAAGGCCGATCTCCGCGAAAGGTTCCGCCGAGGCCTGAGACAGGAGATTAGCAACACTATCTCCACCTGGGACCGCGACATGTCGTCGATAGACAAACTCAGAGATGCGGCCGTCAAAGCCGAACGCCAAAAAGAGGAGTTCGCTCCCCGACGCACCCCCCAGGCCAATACCACCACTCCCTCGACGCCAGCAACATCTAATAACAGCTGGCGATCTCGATCTTCGACCACAACACCTGCCGCTACAGTTAATTCACAAGCCAGGTCGTTTCCAAACTCTCAGGGCATTGCCCCTATGGAAGTCGATGCCAACGCCTTTGTATGCTTCAACTGCTACGAGGAAGGTCACGCCGCGGCTCAATGCAAGAATGACAAGCAGCCTAGACGCGAGATCATCTGGGGCGGAGAAAGGCGCTCCAAACCTCGAGAAGCAAGGGTCGCCGCAACCGAAGTGGCCACACCCGCCAAGGCACCTTCAGAAAAGAAGGAAGGAAAAAAGAAGGAGTTCGAGCAGGGTTCATCCAAGGACGGGGCCAAGGAGTCCGCCGAGGTCACCGCCATAAGGGCCGAAATGAGCGACTTAAAACTCCAATTCGGCCGCCTGGTCAACATCTTGACAAACAAGGAACCCAGCGACGACTCGGATTTTCAGTAAAGTCGACATCTGTGACCAGGGTGGCCGACTTCATCTCCTCTAATTTCTATTTCGACATCGCATATATCCACATTCGCAGTACTATCACGGACTCAGTTAAAGTAAACGACCACTTCCATGTACCCATATCTATTATTGGACGGTCTCGGACGATTAGCACAGCTGCTATGATCGACTCCGGGGCGTCAACTTTATTCATCAATAACAA
>KV417495.1:447264-470619 GCA_001630335.1 Athelia psychrophila | reverse complement strand
TCAGAGTAAAGCCTCGCGGATTCAACAGGCTGGAAGCCTCCAAGCGTCGTGGTGAGTAAGTGTCTGACAACAGGATGGCTGGGTAAGTTCGTGAAGTTTTCAATCTACGCACCAACAGCGGCTGGGTTAATATCCCACTCTCTTTCCCCAAGGCCATCCGCTGCTCGTCCATATCAACGGCAATACCGCTGTCGTCCGGTGCCGACGGTTTTTCCATCGCGCCCTCCCGGTTGGCCGCCAGATTCTTACTGATCACCACGCGCATCTGGCCTTCAAACAACGCAAGCTCGTTGGTGCCATCTTCTTGGCTGTTGAAGATCATCCAATTCGGAGAAGGGGTATGTCCATCACTGTTGCTGCGATGCTGGGACGATACAAGGAACGACTTTTCTTTTAAGCTTTTGAGCACGGCCTGGATAGAAACGGGAGACGTCAGCTGCTTCGCAAATACAATGCTCAAGGGATTGACCAGTGCGGCTTTTTCGCGCTCTGATGTTCCAGTCTCCCTCTCGAACGGATCCCATACGGCGAATCTGCAAGAGCAGACACACTTTCATGTAAAACCTTGTGTCCTTCCGGATCGTTCTCGGCACGAATGCACGGCGCACGTTATCCAAAAAATTCACCTGAAAGTCGAAATTCCCTAATTATGCTCGGCAGTTGTGTCCCAGCACAGGTGCTCATCCATAACTCAGAGTTTACGCGTTGTCCTAAGATCTGAGCAGCATACTGTATCGATACGACCTTAAGTTTAGGCTGATTTCCTATGACCGAGGTTACCGACTAATTCACAAGTTCAGATGTCCTTGCGACGTGCAACGAACTTGCCTTGGGTTCAAAATGAGGTCTAGAATGGGAATCCGCCTCTTTTTGGTGGCTCGGGCGAGGCTCGGGCATAGAAATATGCCACAGATAGCATACAGGAAAGGATTGGACAATGGGACAAAGGAGACCAGATGTTAGCAGATTATCGTGGATTTGGAACATCGTCGAGAAGAGGCAAGTCGATAGCACAGTGATCAAGAGATGTTGGGTGTTGCAACCAAGTTGCAACGGTATTGCTGCTGCAGAGACGTAGTCTCTCCTAGACATCCTTCAAGTACTCGTACCTCGTTCTTCAGTCTGTTGGTAAGGTCGGCATTTACCCGTAGGGTCCGAACTGACGTAAGCTTCAACCATGTGACTGTTTTAATGTGTCCTATTTTGGACTTCGATCACTAACGACGCGTCGCGCTCTCTTGCTGTTTCTTACCTTCTCGACGCGACGACGGTCGTTCACGCGTCTCGACATCAGCTGTCCCATTATAACCAACTCACTTATGCTCTATGGTCTCATCGTACTAAGGCCGTCTGCTCCCCTGAACTGTGTGTCTGGACTTAAGCGGTTGAACTCTAAGTCTATTCGAGTCTTGTCAGTAAGTATCCAGCAGGACATCAGCTTCCTGATCACCCAGCAGCTCCCACTGCCGCGCGTCATGAACCAAGAGATGATTGAAGAGGACAAGTCATACAAGCCCAGTATAGTAAGTCTAGTCATTTTATGGTACCAGCTGATGCGACCACTTCCTGCATCTTAGACCTCGAGCTGATTAATCTGTGATTGATCTGAAGATTCGACGGATAGCACACACCATTCCTGATTACAAAAGTGAATATCAGTATCTACTCGGGATGTGTACGAAGGCACAGCTACATCTATTCCGACCTGGGCGAACATTGGATCATGCAGCCAATTGTTTTGGACGGGGGTACAAACAGCTGGAAGAGGGGTGTATTGTACGGCATGTGAGCAAGGCGAGAGCACATGCGGATATAATGGCCAGTACTTGTGCTCATGACGAGCTTCCGCAAGATCCAGGCCATATAGATCAAGTGGTAAGCTCTCGATCTCAATTGCACCTTGATACATCTCTCATTGGTGCTCGCAGCACCCTTCAACCCTAGTTACACATTCATTTTCATGCCCGCCCCCCTAATTGATGACAGTTTCACTTTACGCTTCTTTCATCTCCTCAATTCTTCCCAAACTATGTCTACTTGTATCTACCGCTTGAGTTTGCACCCTCAGACCCGAAAGCACTTGACACACAATTGCCCCTTTCCACAAGCTATCTCCGCACTCGCGCGTCCCCGATCTCGCCCTCATTCAGAAAGCATTTTAGCATTGAAAATTTCTCAGCTTTGATGAGCAGAGCAAGGACGCGACTGTAGGATCATGATGTCGCAGCTGAATCACGTGCCATTCTCGGTTTCACCCAAGCACATCTTTTGCTCACTACACTCGCAAATCTTCACCGCCCCCTTAGAGTTTTTTTACCCCATGTATTACTAACCCAATGAAGCTGCCGCCCCTTTCCCGAGCTCTTCAAATGCGTGCGGGCTATTCAGTGCCCATCCGAGTGCCCATATTCCCGCCAACGCTCACCAATCTCAGCCAGAATTTATCCTGTTGTGATTCAAAAACAGATAGGGTACTATTGGGCTATTCCGAGTGATTTATACGATACATATTTGCTCTTCCATCGAGGTTGTGCTCTGGGGGAAAGATTTGAGGATATTCACACTTCCGAGATCCGAAAGCTTACGTCAGAGTTTGACCTCCCTATGCAAGGGCGCGCTTACCACAGGACTAGCAGAGACGTCCCAAAACGGACGTTTATTTTGGAGTCTCGACAAGGGCGCGCGTCAGAAACCGCGACCTCCACGGCTCGGCCTCGTTAAGCTGCATGACCTCCGCGGTGTCCTCGTCGTCGTGTATATTACAATCAGCCCAGCAACGCGACGTCAATGTAGAGAACATTATCTCCACGCAGCGAGTCTGGCCTTCACTCCGCACCGTGCGTCTACGGCGTCCCAGTCTACGCTTTGTTGAGGGCAGAGCAGGCACATCAGTCTTGTGGCTATCGAGACTAATCCTCAAGGTGCAGACCTCGCCGTCCATATCCTAGCAGGCGCTGCTTGTGCGCAACATCGTAGCGAACCTGCTCCCCGTCGATGCGGACGCGACTCCTACGGACTACAGCTTCTTCTTCTTCGGCGGGAACCTGATCTTGTTGCGAAAGTTGTCTTGTGTCCGCAAGTGGACGTCACTATCGTGGATGTCTTCTTGAACTCGAGAGCGTTGCGAGCCCGATGCAGGTCGAGATCAAGGGTGCGGGGCTGATGGATCAGGAGCTCTGGACTCAGTATTCAATACTCAATACAGCCTTTTCAAGATGTCCTCAGGCTTCAACACCGTCGAGCTCAAGCCCACCCCCGGCTTCGTCGTCAAATCAGCACAACTACCCCCTTTGTCCTCCCCTGCCCCCCTGCAGCTGCATCTGCGCCCCGCAACCCGAACCTCCTCGAGCCAGCCGACGCAACAGACCGGCCTCCCCCTCTCCGCAGGCCTCAAAGTCTTCATCAACATCGCATGGGACGCGCACGTCCCCCCGCCCCCGGCCGGGTCCGAGGACAGCATCCAGCGCGCGATGCTCAGCATGGACGAGGACAAGCACGACACCGCGCAGCCCAAGGAGGGCGGGTCTTACGTGCCAGTGGTCGTCTCGGCGCCGCGCGAGGACACGGACAAGAAGGGCGCCAAGGCGCTCGTGTTCGACGCGGTGTTCCACACGAGCGTGAAGGGGCGGGCGACGCGCGATGAGGCGTTCAAGGTGTTTGTCGTCGGTGAGTGCACGCGCCAGGGCATCCCCATCCCTTCTCACACCGGGGTGTGCACAGCGCGCTCTTTGCCGCCGCCTCATCTGCCGCCCCTAATGCCCCCGATGCCCTCAATATAACTGGAACTGGAACCGGGGCCGCACGGAAGGCGAAGGGGAAGAAGCTCATCGAGGAGGTTGAGGTCGAGGGCCCGCCGAATTCGAAAGGAGTATTAAAGGGGGGGGGGGCAAAGAACGGGAGTGCGAAGGCGAAGGCGGAGACGAATGTGAAAGGCATCCTCAAGCCCGCCCCCAAAGGACGCGGGACCGACGACCCCGCGGTGGAGCTGGGCGAAGTCGGGGACGCGGATCAAGATCACCATCGCCGTCCCGCTGCTCGTAAGCCCCTCCTCTCTCTCTTCAACCCCCCACACAATCCCCGAGATCAATGCGTTTTTGATTCCTTATGATTACGAGCGCTAACAATAATGATACACAGACACACGCGCACATCCCAAGCGCGGCGCTTGACCTCGAGCCGCGCCGCATCCTCCTCGCTATCCCCGGGCCCTATGCGCTCGACGTGCCGCTCGACGTGCCCGACGCCGAGCTCGTCACCGTGAGCGCCCAGCTTGACAGCGACGGAACGACGACAGTGACAGCCGGCGGGGCCAGCTGGGAGACGGGCGCGCTGGGGTTGAAGCGCGCGCGGGACCTCGACGTCGAGGGGGCACGGGCGGAGTGGCGGGTGGAGGAGGGGTGTTAGGTCGTGCACGCAGAGGCGTCTGTCTGTCTTCACTGGTATGTAGGAATGATCATGAAATCACGCTTTGTTCACGCGCTGCCGACATCTTGCATTCTGACTCTACAGAAAGAAAGCCTATATGTGTACATGTACACCAACATATCCCCACAACTCGCGCCTACATGGTGCACATCATCCCAAAGCCCAGCATGCCCAGCACCGCGCCCACCATCAGCGTGTGCAACGTCGCTGGCACGCGGAGCTGCTGCGAGACCGGGCCGTCCCATCCCTCGGGGAGCGTCAGCGCGATGGACGCGGCGGGGAAGGTGATGTTGAAGGGGAAGGTGATGCATGCTGCGCTGTACGCCGTTGGGGCCGAGCCAGGTTCAGTTTGGATGACTACTCGTGGCTATCACCAACTAAATACTGTATAACCTGCTGGTGAGTGTGCAGAGAGCGCTACAAGGATGGGCCAATAGATACAAGGATACTTAACCCCCTTTCTTTCCTATTTTCTTTTCTTTTCTTTCAATTCACTCCGCTGACGCGAAAACCGAGCCTGAATTGGTGGCTTAGGCGGTTCGGCAGGAGCCCACTGTGTGTTCTGCCAGATAAATTAGGAAGGCATAGATAGATACATGGATTGATATGAAGTGAAGCAGTAAAGAGACTATCGAGATGAGATCAAATGTGAGGTATAAATGTAGTCCACTGAATGGTCTGGTATGCGCCGGCGGGGAGTGCGCTCAGTGATGTAAACGAGAGGATGATGAGAATGAGGCGAGCGGCGACATAAATGATGGCAATGGGGGTGTATAGGGCGCCAATGACGAGAAAGAAACCATTTTCATCACCTTTGATCACCACAGCCACAATGGCTCCCACGGCGAGAGCAACTGGAACAGTGATGATGGCGATGGCGGACGACCGCCAGAGCTGCAGTTCGAGGTGTGTTCGGAACTCGGAGTACCAGGCCATGCAGTGCACTGCCCCAAACACCATCGCCACAAAAAGTGCAATGATGTCGGCGTAAAAGGCGTCAACGGCACCGGTGTTCCCGGCCCAAAATGTCGGGACTCGCTTGCATTTGCTCAGGTCCACATAGAGGTCCTGACTTCCCATGGCGTAATTGCCGATCCGCTCCCCAATTGAATCATAGCCGCGTGTTCTTCTGTTCCCAACATCCTCTACCGGCACGCGAACCGCACAGCTAACATTCAGTGGCTTGTGCCACCAAGCAATGTACATGGCCACTGTCAGGACCGTGTATGCGAGTGTCATAATCTCCAGCCTCGTCACTGGCAGGTCCTCGGCACGTCGTACAATGCACTGCATCACAAACCATAATGTCTGGATGATGGCGACTCCTTTGGACAATGCATCGCATTTGCTTCGGTTGGAGATCTCCTCCGCTGTGGGTGGCACAAGGTGGCCGCGCCAGACAAGCTCAACGACGTCGTTCGGAGATAGAGGACGTAGTGACCCGTGACTGTTATAAAACTGGAATCCACCCATGATGGCCAAGAAAGCGTGTGACATCCCCCAGCCTGCACGAGATATCAGTACACTTCCAATACAAAGCATTTGGTACGCACACTGATCTGCCTTTGCAACACTTTGTGCAGCGGCAAATAGGTCACATTGACTGCCTCGCGCGACACATTTTCCGCATCTGTCAACAGCTCTGTGTGTTCCAGTGGGATGGCGATTGATGAGCTGAATAGGTGTATTGTCCATGTGGCGCGCTGCAGACTTCTCAAGGCTCGAGGGACCATCTGAGCTCCCAGCAACCGCTTCCGCGTCCCTCTCCAAGCGTGAAACCGTTGAGTATATCCCGTTTTGCGCCTTTATTGCCTCCAATGAGTCCAATCTAGCTTTCTCGAGCCTCAGATGGTCAGCGACCACGTCCGCGTCCCTCTCTAAGCGTGAAACCGTTGAGTACAGCTTGTTTTGCGCCCCTATTGCCTCCAATCTAGCTATCTCGAGCTTCCGGACCAAGATTCGAGCCCCAAGGGCCTGCCGCAATGCCCAAGCCAGTATCCACTCCGGCGCGAACAGGGCTATAACGAAGACGATGGCGGATTCCCTTTGGCCGAGAATGAGATCCCGGACCCGCCGGGCGGTTCTCACGAAGACGTTGCCATGCCGGGATGGCTTTGGCGCCGGGACGTTGCGGTGAACTGCGAACCAGACGCACACAACGATCGTGACGAGACAGCTCACGACGATCTGGTCCAGGGTTCTGTATTGCTTGATATCGGTGCAGCTCTGCGCGGCGGCGGCGGCGTTGATGAGGTCAGAGATTTGGAATGAGTAGTTGTTGGCGGTGGGAATGAAAGTGATGTTGGTGTCGATAGCGCGGGCATCGACGCCACTGAGAGCAATTGTGACTAGAGAGGTGGTCCAAGAGAGTAAAGGTAGCATAGGTGTGTAATTGGGAGGGTGTTTTCGATTTGGAGCTTGGAATGTGCTACTTCAGAGAAGATGGGGGTTTGAACTTGAAGGCGACCGTTGGCGATAGGTATAAGCACGAATGTGCAGCGATGTACAAATGTGCATGGAGGTAAGCAGCTAGCTGGTGATTGTGAAGAGTGGTAGATCACAGGGTGGGTCCGTTAATGTAGCGTCCCGCTCTGATCTGCGCGGCGAACGCGAGGTGCACCACTGGGTAGCCTTTTGAGCGTGCAGCGCGATGGCATCCAAGATCCGCCGGGATTGGGCCACTACGCCTCCAGAAACATTCATAGATGCTCAGGCTCAGGGGGCTTCGCAAATAAATAATGGTGACACATACGAGTGCCATCGTATAACAAAGCGCAAGCTCGCCTCAGGGAGTCAGGGCACACGGAACTACGCGGCCAGCGTGAAGAGCGGTAGATCCCGTTCGTCTGGCATTCTGCTCTGGTCGGCGTGCAGATTCGAATTAGGTATAGCGGAGATGTATGAGCGTCCGTGCCGGACAAAAAATAGACTTAGTTTTGGTTCTGCCTATTGGCTCCGTACACGCGTGTACATCCGTGTACATCTGTGTATACACTGCATACACGGATGTACATCCGTGTACGGGCATAAATGCATGTACATCCGTGTATAAGCGGGCTAGTGAGCCCGGGTGTATACATGGACATTCACGCGCCGGCTCATGGATGTACACGCGTGTGCGAAGCTGGCGAGTTTTTAGTTTTGCGCGATCTGATTAGATTAATAGGTCAATTTGATTTTTGGCGGCCGCACACGCGTGTACATCCGTGTATATTATTCATACATCCGTATACATCCATGTACATCCGTGTCTGGCAGACAAAAACTCAGTTGCTGGTATTGGTACGGTAAATATAGTTAAATTGCTCGAGCATGAGCATGCATGTATACACGGCTACACATTGGCACAGCCCCGGAGGCATTGGCACTAAATGACAAACTCCTAAGCTCAAATCCACAACTGCCAACATCTTAAAAAAGGCGTCAGATCACGTGTATATGCATGTCCGTGGATGTACACGGATGTATACACATGTATGAGGAATATACATGGATGATCATCCGTGTACATGGATGTGCACACGTGTGCGGTGGCCCAAACCTAAAACGACGTATTATTGTCCGGCGCGGGCGCTTAAAGAGTTGCGCGGTACAGGTCCGCTTCGAAGTCGCAAGCTAAGGAGATAACTGGATATCGTTCGCATGCGGTCAATCGGAGAATGTGAAGACCGGTACTAGTGCCAGAGTAGCTTCATGACTTTTGCATCCTGCTCTGATGCGCGTGCGTCCAGCGAGCCTCCAGGCGCATATCCAGCCCTGGGGGTATAGATTCTTTTGAGGTTTCGAAAGCGACCTATAAGATCGTTCTTACTTAGTTGGGCCACTGCGCTTCCCAAAGTGGTCATAAATGTTCGGAGCGGCACCCTATTTCCGATCTGGCCTACCCTTCGTTGTGCAAGTTGTAAGCACTGCTTAGCCTGAAGATAGTTATGATTGAATAAGCAAGGACGAAAAGAAGACGAGAAGAGCGAGAAGGGGGATGCTAGTGTATATGGTAAAATAAAGGAGGATCTATTGAATAAAGGAAGGGAATGTGAATAGACTACTCTATGAATCGCTTGAGTGGGGTAATGCAGTAGGGAAAGACGAGACGGGGCTGGAGGATACGTGCAGTACTAGTAAACGAGAGGGATGTGTAAATATGTAGAGGAACTGATGGAAAAGAGAGGCACAAGACAAGAAGAAGAAGGGGGGAGAGACAGGAATCACGTAGTGGTAGCGGGAAGTAAGGCGGAAGGCGCAGGTATATATAATGTATGGATAGGCGAGCGAAGAGCCGATAGCCGACGTGCAAAGGACAGGGACGAAGGGGAAGTGAAGTGTGGGAGAGCAGACAGGAAAGGATGGGACAATGGGATATGGAGACCAGATGGGAGAGAACGGAGCGTGAGAATAAGAGGCAGGGGCAGCTGGAGGGGACATACCAGCAGAAACAAGAAGCGGAGGGCTAGAAAAGGGAGGGAACAAGAAGGTAAATGACCCGCGAAGAAGGAATACGCACTATGTGACTTTTGTGATATCAGGGAAGAAGCCCTTGAAGAATATGACACCTGCACACGTCAATGGGCTGGGCGGACGTTGGCAAGAGAGATCTCCAAGAAGGCGAAGAGAGTGCTTGGTGCGTTTTGAGACATACTGGAGGTAGGGGAGAGGCACGGACGTCACCGAAGAAAGATCCAGTGAATGCAGTGATCGCGCAAGATGTATATACAGTACTGGTATGGTATATTATTGTCCTCGAATCTAACGAGAGTATTTGAAGCCGAAATGATTGAGAATCGAATACACTGGTAAGTACTAGCAAAGGGTCGAAAACTGGCGAGGACCTCGGATGCAGTGTCGAATTGCATTCAATTGAGATTAGCTACGGTTTCGCTGGAGGCTTCTTGCGCTGTGACCAATATAAACGATACATGCTGAAGGGTCCTGTATCACAATCCCCCGAGACACTTTACTATATCAGCTGTAGGATAGCGCTTGGAAGCGTTGGTACACCCCTCAGCGAGTTCAAATCGACAAAGCCTTCAGCTCTTTCGGGGTGGTTGCAGATGCAATAGCAGGTGGGTTTCAGTCGCAGTCCGAATTCCAGCCATAATCTGACACCCCATCTTCAAGGTCATGACGACGCCTTCACGAAAGCTGGAATACTCCACGGAGACATCAGTGTTGGCAACATCCTGATCGTGCGCGAGCTCGAAGGTGATCATACTAAAGGTGTTCTCATCGATTGGGACTTGTGCAGTCTAATCGAAGATATCGGCCAAGAGCCTCGCCGTTCAGCTCGTACAGTAAGCTCTTCATACATAGAATTACACGGCTTCAGCTAACTGAAGTTGCAGGGCACATGGCAATTCATTTCGTGTCATCTTTTACAGAACAAACCGACGATGCTGCACGATCGGGAATCTGCCCTCCACTTGTTGACTTGGCTTGCGTTAAGACACGTCAAACACAATTTAGCACCAGAGGAGACCGTCGACCGCTTAAAAACATTCGATGCGGTGAACTGGGACCACAAAGGAGTCCCGTAGGGTGGCAGTGACAAACAGATTACATAACGAAACAGACGCCAAATTCCATTGCACTTGGAATTCGAACACGTTAGCCGCCTCAAAAGCCTGCTCAACAGTCTGGCGATCACTTTTGTGTTTCGTTACCATAACGCGCTGTCCGCGCAAGATTACCAGGACCTCGAGGAGATAAAGCTTATTACGCAAATATACAAGAGGAAGATGGACTTGCTGCAGGCGCCAGGATGGCCAGTGCAAACTTTGCGAGATCACATCGAGAGCCACGATTGGCCATCCACTCGCGCTGTTATTTTATTGGAGGATTGCTTTTCTTCGGTGTTTTGCCAGAAACGTTAACATGCTACAAACATCGCCGGCCCAGCACAAAAATTGTGATGTTTTCAGCATGGTTTTATTTCTACGATGCTCTCTGCCATAATGCGATCACACGACCCTCGTCTGTGGACAGGCCGGGCACGACCTGCCCGAGAATACCGAGGATATATGTTCCCGATTCGTCTGGGTAGGGTATGTTACTGTACTAATACGACCTTAAGTTCAGGTCGATTTCGTGTGACCTCGGCCACTGACACGTTCAGAAGTTCAGATCGGGAAGTGACATAGGACGAACTTCGAATAGGTTCAAACTCAGGCCCCAAATAGCAATCCAATGGGCTTTTGGGTGGCTCGGGTGAGGCTCGGGCGAAAATCTGCCCCAGAAGATGTTCAAGGCCCAGATTTTCGCGTGATAGTCACACAAAATAGGTTTAGTTCAGAGGGCCTTGGGACATGTGACGAACTTAAGGTCGTATTAGTACAGTATGTTATATAAAACATTACATTACCCAGACGAATCGGGAGTTGTACGAGTAGCCGTGATCGGAGGTGAAGCTGGGTAAAGCTTGGGTAGTCTAAGAGCAGGAGCAATTGGTATGTGTACAGGTAAACGGCATGCAGTCGAGCCGGACTAAACAAAGACAATTTTAAGATCAAGTGTGTCAGAGACCAGAGCCGATTTCAAGTCACAAAAAGTCACAAAACTCAGAAGGTTCTGAGAGAAAATATGTAGATGGTAAAGGGAATCAGGATACTCACTCGGAGCTAAGACAAGTAGTAGAATGATACCAAGGTAGGCTTTAGGGCGGGCGTCTTTTCAGCCTTCAAGTCTTTTCACTGAACCTCAACAATCAGTGGATTTGCAACTCACCCTCTGATCACTAAATCTTATTACCCTCTATATGCAAATCTCGCTATTGGATTTATCTTGGAATTGAAGTTCTTGGCATCTAGATGCACTCGAGAGTCGATCTACAGGGAACCTCAGGCCCGGGCTTGAGCAGCTTGGCTTCAAAGTTCAACGCAGAGTCATAACTGCACCAGGACTCTGTGTATTATCTGGTAATAAACTGAGCTCAAGATGGATATGGTAAGTACCTACAGACGCTCAAATTAATTATGGACCGAAGGGAATCGGAACAAGATTTGTCTGCGTCGGAGTCACGTGTTGCGTGTTTGGAATACCGTGCAGCATTCCATATTCCAATCGCTCGATCGCCTGCAGCTGAACTCGTGATTTGTTTGTTGATCCAAAAGTCTAAATCTTGGACGCGACGCGCTGTTTGTTGTCGCTTGGACGCTCCAGGAGGTATAAGAACCGGAGCCCCTCCGCTTTCTTTCTTTCCTCATCTCTTCGACGTTCACCGCCGCGGACATCGACACTCTTCCAGCTATCTTACCACCTTACCTCACCTCATATCTCGCCATAGAGCGTATTCGCCGTAGTCTCGCACCACTCGGCATCACCCAGCACACCTTTCAACAACCACTCCCCCTCATCCTCGCATCTTCCCTCTCCCCGCCATCGAGTATACCGCCTCGGACACCATCTCGCCAACGAGCGTAACCGCCGCAGTCTCGCACGACTCGGCACCAGCCTACATACGACCGTCTAGCGTACAGCGGCGCGAGCGGCCACCACAACCACCATATCATGCTGCCTAAGGCAGTCCTCCACCATCTGTTCCTCGCCATCAGCTTGGCGATCACCTCTCTCTGGGCGACGAACCCTGGCAACAACATTGCCTTTTCAAGAAAAATTTTGGAAGCTCAAACTCTAGTGTTCGGGTTCGGAGAAGTTGTTGCTGCGCGGGTCGCTGGGGCGTTGAGCGCCCTGGCGATCAAGGATATCCAGCACGATGTTCTCCAATTTGCCTATGTCTCGGCGGGAATGGGGAGCGGGGAGGCTGGCGAGGAGTTCGATGGCGGGGAGTTCGAAGGCAGGCAGTTCTATGGCGGGGACAGGCAGATCCCAGCCTACAAGTACGAGTTCGAAGACGACGGCAGCGCCTTCCCTATCAACGATGACCCCGCCGCCAGATTTGACGAGCGGGAGAGCGAGGAGCTCACGCGCGGAGAGATCATCTTCGTGTTCAGAGCAATAATAGGGCTATGTGCCATCTTCCGATCAATCATAGTAAGTCCTCCATTCTTCTGTTCTCTTATTTACAAGACGCTGACTGTGACTTCCCTCTAGCGTCGGCTCGCCCGCCGCTTCATAACCGCCGCAGATGCACCCGAGGACCCCGATCCAGATCCTAGTGAACCGCCAGACGGATCGATCGAAGCCGCACAAGGGCAAGAGCTCACCGCTGCAAGTGACGCCGACGTAGTGATGTGCTGGGCCGGGCCTAAAGCCCAAGGCCCGGCCCAAGAGGTGGGCTTTGAATATAACATTGCAGATACAAGTTTCAATTGCGATGCCCAACATGGTTGATTTCGCGTTCTTCCAGAGCTAACGCGCAGCTCTCACGGCAATCAGTTTATGTCCTCAATCGGGTACATATGTACGCTCACGCATTCCGCATACCCATCGATAGGCTTCAACTCGCCCATGAACTCCTCCACCAAATATTCCCCGCGTACATCACTAGCTGGGACACTAGCAACGGTGCTGCTGCTGGGATGGGCATTGCGCGCTCGGACTCTGATGGCTAGCCTGGGGACCCGCAGCCCGATTTGCATATCGACTACGAGGGACAAGTGGGAGATTGGGGGGATGCATGAAGGAAGAGGGGAGACTTCCCGGTTCGGCCACTGCCGTTCACCCGAGCGCAAGCTGACATCGCAGCCACCGTCGCGCGCCCCAGATCCTTTACGCTCCCAACCGCCCGCTGATCTACACACCATGGCCGTGCAGCACCAACACGTACTGCATCGTTGATTGCGCACAGGCACCACCGACTTCGACGGGCTGCTGCGCGCTGCCGTCCGCCGCTAGTGCACGCCCTAAGGCCCACGCGCGCACGCACATCAGGAAAAACCCGAAATCGTGTAGTTTACCTATTAGCTTCAGAGTAGTGGTAGTTTTTATGAAGTTCCCATAGTAATGGTAGATTTTCGTAGATTTTCGTAGATTCCGGGCGAAAAGGTGTTTACTTAAACTTTATAAGAAACCCGATTTTATTATCTGACAGTACTAGGAAGGTAACGGAATAGGTAGAAGTCGTGGTGACGAAGGTACGGGCTGACATAAAAGGTTTTACACTCTTTAAGAACATTGTTTGTGTCCCAGGATGGATCAATCGACTTTTTGAACTGAGGAAATAGATGGCAGCTTCGATGGATCTGTGTGACTGGGATGACAGAAGCGCGCCGGCTCTCAATGCGAGTAGATGGGGATACTTGGTACATACCGAGGTCGGTATCAAAAACACGCAGGGGGGTGAACCATTCCACATATGCTAACGGGTGGTTGAAGGTTCCGAGGGACGCTGGGAGGCGGAATACGAGTCGGACTTGAGCTACACCTAGACCTGATAGCCATATCACGAGTAAATTAGCATTGAAAAAATTTATAGCGTAAAATGGGTAGTAGGCATACCTTCCAGAGAATCATCAAAGCCATCCCTGGATGGTACAGTTGTCGGTGCAGCCAAAACCGTGTCAAAATGGGCAGGTACTTCCTTCTTACCCGACTTAGTGTTGGAAGGTTGGTGTTTATCGGCTCGAATGGTGTCCTTGACGGGAAGTTCACTTACAGCTGGTAATGCAGGTAACTGCAAAGACAGCCGTTTGTAAACAGGGAAGGTGATGTGGTCGGGAATAATAGTTGGCATGGATTGGCGTCGAAGAAAATCCTCGAGGTGCCAAATAAAGTCCTTTGCACCGTAATCCCCGATGATGGTCGCAATGGGGGTGTTGGGGTAAGGGGCATACTTGGCAATGGTGTACGCCGGAGTGCTCTCCTCATCAGCCATCCTCCCCTCCACCTCAGCCTCGTCATCATCATCGTCGCCCTCATCCCAGTCCTGTTCGTCATCACCACCCGGATTGATGATCTCCGCCACATATCTTGGGACCACCCATTGCAGGTATAGGGTGAAGCGATAGACGGCTTCTTGACGATACAGCCATTTAGTCATCTGCTTGATATACCCCACTCTGTTGCTGGCCAGGTAGCCCATCTTCGCATAGTCGATATGGAGCCTCTCGGTGCCTTCTGAATTGTAGCCGTCACAGGTTCCATGCATCCGGATCATGTCGAAGTAGTGTTTCATTTGGTGGAGTTTGTTGATATTGAAGTGTTTTCGGATCTCGAGCTCGACAAAGATGTCCTTGTTCTCGTGGAACATGACCCACGCAGCATCAAGCTGAGCCAGTGATTCGTCGTCGTGTTCTTGGAAGTGAGCATAGTAAATGAAGTCGATGACTCCTCGTAACGCGCGAATGACACTGGCATTTGTGGCACCTGCAATAATCCCGAGAAAGACCTTCTCCATGTTTTTGAACTCGGTGCCGGTCCATTGCGAAACTAAGGAGATCCCCTTCTTGAAATGGCGGAGACTGGGGTGTGGGGTCATCGCGCGGAAGCGAAGATCAACTTCAGCTTCTTCGCCAAGAGTGGCGGCAGTCGACCAGCTGACAAGATGATCTTTGAAGACCCCTTTGTGTAATTGATGGAGTATATCCGGGGTCATGCAGTTGAAGATGTCGCAGTGGGGTAAATCCTCCCAGAACGGCTTTACCGGACGGAGACATTGATCCCCAAATTCGGCAGGGGCAAGTCCAGCGAGATGTGAGGTGATAGTCGCAGCAGTTTCGGTTGGATCTCGTGGAATGGAAGTGGCTGTACCACCTCTTTCTTTTGGTGTTACGGTGCACTTTGGACAGCTGTTCTCCTGGCAGCAAGCAATTAAACACTGCTCGGGATAATCTGCGATGTAGGCGGCAAGGAGTGGGAAGACAAGTCGGATAGCCCCGTCGGCACTTGTCATCTTGACACCTGTCTTCCCAGCTTCGACCAACGGCAACAACAGCGACCTCATACAGTCATGGAATAACTGATACCCCATCGCCGACCTCCTCTCCTTTGACACACATTCCAGCTTTGTAACCGGTAGATATCCGACCAGGATGCATGCACGAGCCGATGGTTTTCGGCGAATTGATTTCTCGATGTTGCCAATCGTGAGATAAACTGGCCATGCTTGCTTATCTCCGCTGAATCTGGATAACTGGGTCTTGTCGGAGGATAGGATCAACGGTGCGATTGTTGAACCTGGGGCTAGTTTGTCCTTGATATTACGAAGTCAGAACTTGAATCTTGGAGTCTGATAAGCACTTACTTGAGTATCCCACCACCAGTCACCCGTCCAAGACTCGTTGTAAACACGGTTCGTCCCATCTGAATTCCTATACTGCTTCTCGGGAGCAAAACTCATGTTCTCGCGAAAGCTTGGATTGGACAGCAGCTCCTTCACGCACTCGACGGGATCACGGCGCCAGAGATCAACCTCTTCCGTGCGTAGTTGCCCTTTATCATCAACCTCATCACCAGTTACCACGAAGGGCTCACACGTCCACTCAGGTCCACGTGGAAGGGCATCAATCTGTTGTAGAAAAGCACGATTGTTATGGAATGATGGCTTTACGCCGGTTCGAATCTACAGATGCAGGGTCAGTTCTCAGTGTACTCGTCTTAGGATCAAGCTCATCATACCTTCTCCAACTTTAGAAATGATTCCGTCTCCTTTTGGCTGATCCCCGACCGCATCATCCATCTGGCAACCTCCCACTCAGCCTCGCTTTCAAATGGTGCCCACGGCTCCTCGCCCTCTGATTGATTGACTCGAATCTCTTCAAAACTTGTTCTTGTGCGGCCATAAATCTTCCCCGCCTCCTTCTCTTCTGGATACGGCTCAACAAACGGCTCCCTTCCAAAGATAGGTGGAGCTTGCTCGTCCTCCACTTCTTCTACCCGTGCCCTTTTGGAAGCGGGTTCTGGTTCGTCACCATCGAAGCCGGATGGATCGTGGTCTGAGGATGGATCTGGAGGTGCGTCATCACTGTCATATTGGGAGGATCCATTGTATGCAGAGGGAGATGGAAGTCCAGGTTGTAAGTCGTCGTCGTCTGCCGAGTCGTGGTCAATTTCCGTCTCAAGAGCCCGTAACTGCTCTTGGTGATCTGCAGACTGGGCAATGTGGGACCGTAGACCTTGTGAACTCGGAAGGACTCTGCTGCAGAAATTGCATGGATAGTCTGACATTTTAGCAAGTGCCGACGTTGGGAGGTGTGACGAACTAGTCTACCGATCGAATTTCGGACCTCCAATTTGTGGTGCTGCACCACAAACTCGAAACAACAACACCACTGCCTTGCTCTCTTCCGTTACGTGTCTTTGTCTCCTCCTTAGTTCTGCATTCTCTCTCCTTCCTCACCTTTTTCTATCATGGCGACTGAGTCATCTGATTCTGAAGCTCCTCCCACTAAAGCCGGGAGGAAAACCAAGGACAAACCACCCGACAAATCCAGCAAAAAATCCTCAATACGACCTCGAAAGCCTTCAACTCTCCAAGCCAACATAGGTTTGTTGATTCTAATTTCATGTGTTATTTACTCTGACGACCATTCAATCTGTTCAGACCAGGAGAAGATTAGCAAGGAAGAGCTAACTATCCAAACACTCGAAAAAAAGCTCAAAAATGCGCGGAAGAAAAAGAACAAATCTGAACTCGATGCAAAAAGCAAGTCATTCAAGTTCAACCACTTTAATGTTTTGTAGGCTAACGGTTTAATGTTTTTAGAAAAACGGAACGCCACCAAGTCTGTTGATGATGACAGAGGATCTGACATTGAAGACGAGGATACTCCTGACGAAGACACAAACGTCGGTCCTATCTCCTGCTCGGTATGTTCATATAGTTGAATGTTAATGAGTACCACTGCCTTATTATCCGCTGTCTTAGATACACTCTAAAGAACCCCGATTAGTATCAGGACCCCCGAAAAAGCTGAAGTCAGCTTCTGACGTTCGGAAAAATCTAGCAGCTACTGTAGCGTCCAGCCATGGAGGATCCTCACCTTCAACTCACAGCAAAACACGGTCCCCATCGTTTGAAAGGTCGCCCTCTCATTCGCATCGAAGGAGATCACCTCCGCAACCCCGTTCCGAAAGCCCACGCACCTCCCGTCGAGGCTCATCACCTTGCACCTCCCGTCGTGACTCATCACTATCTTTTTCTCGTGGCGACTCCCCTCAAACTTCGAGCTCTACTCATCAATCTTTACCAGCTTCGTCCCGCGAAGCATCGCCTACTCGAGGCAGGCCAACCAACAAGCGTGCTCGGCGGGAACACTCTCACTCCCGGTCCCCTTCACACAAGCGTCAAAAGTTGCCCACTGCCAAGATTCGCCCTGCTATCAAAGTGGGTCGCCCAAATGCTGGTGACTACGAGGACCCTGCCTGCAATATCCTCCTGCATGCTGCCTACGACTATAGCTGCCAAATATGTACCGTCAATCCATTCCCAACTAGCCTGGAGCAACACGAGATGGCGACATCGGCCTGGAAGAAGGCTTGTTGTAAGGCCGGAAAATCATTCGAGCTCACTGCTCGTATGAAAACAGTGGTACTATGTTTCGATTCTAAGTTCCTCTGGGGTTTACTTATCTTTGTTGCTACAGATAACAGCTCGAGGCTCAAAAATCCGAGGTATGATAAAGGATAGTGCCCGCACCCTCGTCAGCCCAACATACGGCTTTGATCACACAAACACGCCAGCCACCAAGGTAAAGAATCGTGAATCTTACCTCGTGTTGACCCAGGCAGACTCCTTTCACCATAAGGTCAGTGTGTGACGTGGATCTCCTTCTTTCACCGCTGATTCTTTCTTGGTTTCCGCAGGCTCCCGAAACCAGGAGTCAATTCGCTCAACACCACATTATCTACGAAATACTCCGCACCACCTTCTTCAACGACAGGGAAGACCTCGGTGTGATCTTTACCAGCTATTTCAATCCCATCTCGCTTGCTACCCTGGCCATTGTCATCACTGCGGTTCGTCATGCACTTCACGCAATACTCGCCTAGAATCTAAACTGACGTCAACTTGTCATAGGTTGACTTCTGCCTCAAAGAATGGTCCACGGGAGAGTTCGTCAAGGCAAAGTTTTACGAGACGGCTATCACGATCGACTACACAAGCTACCTCAAGAAGATGCAGGACTGGCATGGCCTCGCCCCCGAAATCGTCACTAAGATGCTTACGAAGATGCACTACAGGCTACGGTACGTGCCTTATGCCTCATTTTTTGTCGTTGATCTGACATTAGGTTATTGCCCCAGACGAGATGCTGGTGCTGGTAGCTCGACGTTGGGCGCGTTGGGTGGTGCGACTGCTATTGGTATGTCAGCGGCTGAAAAGGAACTTGCTTTGAAGGAACTCGAAGGACATATGGGCGATACCGAAAGCGAGGGAGAGTAGCCGTTCATTTCTGTCCTCTTGGTTGTCCAGTTTTCTTTAATACATTCAATAATAATCTTCATTTGACATTCAAATTGATTCAATACAAACTATCACACTCTACCCGTAATCTCTCAGCCAATAGGCAAATCTACGGGGAACTACAGATTTCGTTATAAAAACTATGAGATTCTACAGATCTTGAAGTGTAAACTACGAGAACTACATATCAGGGGACTTGTCGATGAGGTTTTGGAATCTACTGGGTCTACATTGTTTTCGGTAGACAAGTACTTTTTCCCTGATGCACGCGACCCAACGCGCCCGCCGACACAGCCGCCATGCGCGTATGCCTGCACTCAGTCCCCACGCCCCCAACTCACACACCCGACCATCCCCACGCGCCGCCTACACAGCCATACACACTGATCTCAATGCGCGCCCGCCAGCTCCGAAGCCCACAGCTGCCATGCCAGAAGATCCAGTACTGTCGCCCGCTGCACACTACCCCTGCCAACATCATCATGAGGACTGCCGGCGTGCTGCAATAGTCTAATCAGGAGGACGCGCGCTGCCCAGTGACAGGAAAACCCGTCTCGTCCGAGGCGACACCGTGCGATCGAAGGTTAGCGTTGTGACCATGAGTCATGGACTATTTGAAAATAGGATTGATTTCGTGGTCACGTAGGGGCTCGATATGAATAAAGTCGTAAGTTAACCATTATCTATGTAGCCCCAGCCCGGCCTGCACTGGCGGAGACGCTTCGACATCCAGGGGAGTTACTTGCCAGGTGATCTTGAGGTCTCGAAGGCGGTGACCTTTGACTCGAGAGCGAAGATGGTGCTCTGGGATGGTGTTTTGCGTCTCGAGGGAGTTGGTTGTTTAGATGGCGGTCTTGAGTTGGTTGGAGATGGCAGTGAGGTACTTGGTCAGATCCTCAGCCGTCATGGGGAGCTTCATCGGCGAGACGGAGCGCGGTCGGCTTTACTGGTGATGCCCGTTGTCCTCCGGATGGATCATGCCAATGTCGGTTAGCAGTGTAACTAGATACCTCTAGATACACGGAGAAAAATGAAAGTCTCTTATCAGATAGAAGTCTGGCCGTCCGCGACGACACATAAATGACGGCTGCTCGCACTTGCCATGTCCAAGCTTGTGGGGAGCGACTGTGCAAATTCTGCAAGCATCATCGCAGTCACCATTGGCGAACTTCTCGTCCCCTTCCTTCGGCGGTCCCTTTGCGCCTTCCACAAACGATCACAGTTGGGGGGGACCACGTGCTTGATGGCATCGTGCTCGCCCTTGAGTTTTATTGGTGGATGTATTGAATTTTGATACGACATCGATGGGGATGCAGCGAAGACTAGTGAGATGTCCATGACGAGGCTGTGATATGTACTGCTCAAAGCGACGGACTGATGTGGTGGAACAGGGTGGAACGTAGGCTCGTGACCATCCGCTTCGGGACTCCCAAGAGCTCGCGAGCTCGCTGTCCCTTCTTCCTCTTTCAGACAGCCGCTCGCGTGCGTTACTGGTAGTCTAGGTGGAACGAAGGCAGAAGGGATTATTATCCCAAATAGGCGAGGCCGCCTGCGCCACATTCCGCAGGGAGGAGTCGGATGCTGTCGGATGGACATATATGTGCGTGGGAAGAAAATAATAAAGTGCAATGGCCAGTCCAGAGGCATACAAGTGCAATGGCAAGCCGGTGATACGTCTGAGGCAGATGACTTTACACGATGACCGGATACTTGTGTGCATAACTGAGTTCTTGCCAAGCCCTAGCCTGTGTACTCGCCTCTGCGGTAGAAACTTGCTGACGTACTTCTGAGCAATTGAAATGGTTCTGACAACGAAGGGCGGCTAGAATTCTTAAAGGTATGCAAAACTTATACGAGGACGAGACGACACAGATACATTGCTATTTCAATACATTTCAGCTAAACATCGGCTTCTCCCACTACCAACTTTACACACTCCACCAGCTCCTTGAATTCCGCTGGAGAAATTGTCCGGTTCATGTTGCCTCCAGCGTGCACCTGCACCACCGCAACCAACAACTCATCCAGCAACCTTTCCACTTCATCCCCCTGCTGCACAGCCACTCCTGCCTCCCTCGCCGCATGTCTCAAACTACGAGAAGTTTTAGCAGCGGCTTTAGCCAAGGCCATCATCCTGTTGGCTCGCTCAGCGTTTTCACGAACATCGAGACGGCTCCGGAAAGATGCAGCCATAGTAATATAATCCCAAACCGACTCCTCCAAGCGGACTGCTTTTGCGATCATGGCAGCATCGAGTTTCTTTTGGTGTCTTTCAGCGACGAGCTTGAGGCCTGGAGTGGTTACAAGTTCTTCGTCGTCTCCGTCGGCCTTGCTGGCGTAAAGGACGGCTTTGCCCAAGGTCCAGGTCAGTTTTGCGTCCTTTCTAGTACCGCCGAAAGGCCGGAACGAAAGATCGGTTTCACGTTGCGCAGACGGTTGCTGGTCGAATTCGAACCCGAACCCGTCGATCAGAACGCTCCCGTAACTCGAGTAGGCGCCTGCCCTCGCGCAGGAGCCGAGAGTCCCCAACTTTCCCGGCGCAAGGTTCGACGATAACTTTATCCCTACGAAGATGCGGTGTCTCCGTATGTGGGACAATGACGAGCCAAGGGTCTAGTTCAAGGACCGCTATAATTAGCGAAGGTAGAGCGTAATAGCTGTATTCACGTAGTGCTCCAAGTGCCGTGTCTGGGATGTAAAAGTGGAGCCTTTCACCGAGCGATATAGAGCGAGCTTCACCCTATGATGGTCGCTGCCTAAAGTGAATTTTCGACTACAGATAGCACGACAACGAAGTGAGCTTAGCTGTAGAAGCGTTAGAGGTAGGATGAAAGTTGTGGTTAATAATATATTGGGTACCCGTTGGTTTAGCCAGCATGCACTTGTAAAATAAGACAACCTGTATAGGACTGAGCATGCTGACTTCCGGAGCAGCATGACCTGCGACCCAGTTCACCTTGTTCCGAGATACGAATGCTCACCGTCTTTCTGCTGAACCGGGGGTTTCAGTGGGATCGGATGTTCCCGTTCGTTCCAGGCATGGTACGTAATCAATTAGTACAACTGAGAGAGATTGTCGTTGAAGTCGCTTTCCCCCATAAGTCTGTATGTAGCGGGGGCCTTCCAACCTCCGCATGAACCTGAGGTAGAAACTGGGACGACAATTGCGAGGGCCGTTGTGAGAGGAGTGCCGGAAATTGCAGGTTCTACAACTTCGCGACGTTCGTGAAGTCCAAGGCCATAAGCAGGACCCATGTCGCCCGTACGCCCAGAAGGTCGCCCTTAAACGTCCTCATATGCTACGAAAGTATTGTGCATAGGTTCTAGTGTAATACCGAGCGGGGCTCATGCTAAGCGGGTTCATACTCTGCTAATGACCTCTTAGGCTCCGCCGGATACCGACCCATCGGCGGTTGAAGAACAATCCGCGTAAGAGGTGCCTCATGCTCTGTTTTCGGTTTCTGTGCCAACCTATAGATCTCTACCCCCCCGTCTCACGCGTCTAACGCAAGGTTGGTAAGCTCTTGCTCAACTGCGGCCTATTCGAGGTACTGCCTCTATAGTGCTGTCACTTCGACCCTCTTGCTCTCAAACTAAACCACCACTTCTGCACCCTAGAGCCCAGCCTGGTCCGCACCTCCCGTATGGTCCCACTACATCGATTCCGCCGGGTTGGTCGCCGGGTTGGGCGCCAGGTACGTCGCCGGGTTGGGTGCCAGGTTCGTCGCCAGGTTCGTCGTCAGGTTCGTCGCCGGCCTGGTCGCCAGGTTTGTCGACGGGTTTGTCGCCGGCTTTGTTGCAGGCTTCTTCACGAGGTTCGTCGCCCGCTACGTCGCCGGGTTCGTCATCAGCAGCGTCCGCCGTTACGTCCACGGGTTCTTTGCCGGGCTCGTCGCCGGGCTCGTCGCCGGGCTCGTCGCCGGGCTCGTCGCCGAGTTCGTCGCCGGGTTCGTCACCAGGTTCGGCGCCGGGTTGGTGACCGGGTTCATCGCCGAGTTGTTCGCCAGGTTTGTCGCCGGGTTCGTCGCTAGGTTCGTCGCTAAGTTCGTCGCCAGGCTCTCCGCCAGGTTGGTCGCCAGGTTGTTGACCATGCAAAAAGACGCGACAAACGTCTTTTACTTTCTAATGACTAACGAGAACATCCAATAAGAACTGCAGCAACTGGGCCTATCGGGCGTACCGGCATTTACCCATATGGGGGTTCCTCCGTTGTGAATGTTAAAGTTCCCGCAACCACTAAAACTAAGGGTCGCTAAGGTGCCTTTCCAGGAGTTCCAAGACCTAGCCGAGTCAGTTGGGCGCGGACGGGCTCCGAGCGCAGAGGAGCTGCTCTTGGAACACCGACGAGAATTCCGGGCGGTGAAACACCCACCGCGGTTGAAGACCATGAGCTGAGCGCCTCAGAAGCCCTCCTTGCAGCTACCATGAGGGTTCTGCTGCCATAAGTCAAAACTTCTTATGGACCGCCTTCACTTTTCGTGCTGCCTCAACCGTACCGGGATAGAAGTCTACGCGGACCAGTCAAGTAAAGGCGCACAGGGGTTTATTAGGGTTGAGTGGATAGTGGACGTCGCAGTATTTATACCTCTGAGTCACTACCCATTGCGGACCAAACAGCGTCTTACCCAGTTTAC